>VWZT01013523.1:1091873-1105698 GCA_013397055.1 Pachycephala philippinensis | reverse complement strand
CTTTTTGTTTCTGGCTGTTCCCACTCAGCTTTGGTGAGCAGGCCAAGACACATGCACTTGTTGGTCTTGCTCACTGAAAGTGTGCTGATGCTTCTTGAAGCTGTGGCAAGGACTGACTGTGACATCTCAGTCATTTCCAAGGCCTTTTTCTACTACAAACGGTTTTTAGAACTTCCTGTAAAGCATTTTAATTTTAAACTAGTGCTTCTGAAACTGTATTGTGCAGAAACTGCCCCTCGATTTATCTAAGGAGATATTTCCTCCTGAAAACCCAGATGATAATTCAGAGAGTAAAAGATTAGCATGAGCTCTCGCACTTTCAGTTTTATCAGTATAAAATGTCCCTGGGTAACTTTTACACTGTATCACAGTCACATGGTCTCAATACATACCAGAAAAAACTTTTGTAGATTTGAACTGTAACCATGGAAACCGCTGAACATTAGTAGCACTCAAAATACAAAGATTTTAAAAAGCTCAAAGAAAATTCCCTCTCAATTAAGTTGCTGTTAAACTGCCATTATTAAAAATACTAAGCCCATTTGTTTCTAGCCCCATTTTAGAAGTAACTCATGAATTTATTCTTGCAAATAAGCATTCCACAGCAACGGGGGAAATTAAAAATCTCTCCATATTTATAATCTACTATAAATGAAATTAAATTATATACTATGTAACCCTGTAACCACTTTTAGCAAACTTCTCACTGTTATTTTAAATTGTGTGCAACAGGAAAAACAAAAAAAGAGATTCCTCATCTGCTTTTCTTGTTTTCCCTTCATAAAAAGTTAACAAAGAATCACAAAATCATGACGGTTGGAAAAGAGCTCCTAAAATCGAGTCCAACCATCAACCCAACACTGCCAGGTTCACCACTGAGCCATGTCCCCAAGCACCACATCCCCACGGTCTGGGAACACTTCCAGGGATGGTGACCCCACCACTTCCCTGGGCAGCCTGTTCCAATGCTTGGCTGCAAACAGGATTTGAGGTTCAACTTCACCAGCGCCATGTAAAGAGGAACAACCCCTGCCCTGGTCCTGCTGCCACACTGCTCCTGATCCAGGCCAGGATGCCCTTGGCCTTCTTGCCCACCTGGGCACAGCTGGCTCTTGTTCCCCCACTCTTGATCAGCACCTCCAGGTCTGTTTCCACTGGGCAGCTTCCCAGCCCCTCTGCCCCAGCCTGGAGCATTACACGGGATTGTTGTGACCCAAAGGCAGGATCCAGCACTTGGCCTTGTTGAACCCCATACACTTGGCCTTGGCTCATGGATCCATCCTGCCCAGATCCCTCTGCAGAGCCTTCCTGCCCTCCAGCACATCAACTCTTTGGCTCAGCCTGGTGTCATCTGCAAACTGAGGGTGCCCTCGATCCCCTCGTCCAGATCAGCCATAAAAATACTGAACAGGACTGGCCCCAACAGTGAGCCCTGGGGAGCAGCAGGATGGGACTCAGTCACCGCCACTCTCTGGGCCCAGCCATCCAGCCAGTTTTTAGCCAGCAAACAGAGCACCTGTCCCAGCCATGGGCTCCTAGCTTCTCCAGGACAATGCTGTGAGCAACAGTGTCCAAGGACTTGCTGAAATCCAGGTAGACCACATCCACAGCCTTTCCCTCATCCACTAGGGAGGTCATTCATAGGCGAAGATGAGGTTGGTCAGGCAGAACCTGCCTTTCATAAAGCCATGCTGGCTGGGCCTGATCCCTGGCTGTGCATCCTGCATGTGCTGTGTGATCAAGATGATCTGTTCCATAACCTTCCCTGGCACCAAGGGCAGGCTGACAGGCCTGTGGTTTTCTGGATCCTCCTTCCGGCCCTTCTGCTCAGCGGGCGTCACAGCGGCCAACCTCCAGCTGTCTTGAGACCTCCCTGGTTAGCCAGGATTGATGATAAACGGTGGATGGATTGGGTGGATTCCATCCGGCCCCACAGACCTGTGAACGTTTAAGTAGAGCAGCAGGTCACTGTTTCCTCCTGAATTGCAGGGATTTCGTTCTGTTCCTTGTCTCTGTCTTCCCAAGGACAACTGGTCTGACTGTTAAAGACTGAGCCAAAGAAGGCATCAAGCACCTCAGCCTTTTTCTCGTCCTTTGTGGCAATGCTTCCCCTCACATGCAATAAAGGATGGTGATTCTCTCCTCGGCCCCTCCTTTTGCTGCTGATGCATTTGTAAAAATACTTTTTGTTATCTGTTACAGTAGTGGCCAAATTAATTTCTAGCTGGAGTTTCACTTTTCTAAGCTTCCTGAATAACCTAACAACATCCTTGTAGTCCTCAAGAGCAGCCTGCCCCTTCTTCCTAAGGTCTTTTTTCCCTGAGTTCCAGTGACAGCTCCCTGTTCAACCAGGCCAGTCTCCTCCCCAGTGGCTCATCTTTCAGCACATGGGGACAGCCTGTTCCTGCATCTTTAAGATTCTTGAAGGATGTCCAGCCTTCCTGGACCCCTTTTCCCCTCAGGATTGCTTGTCAGGGACTCTCTGAACCTAAAAGGCTAAAGTCTGGCCTCTGGGGCTCCTCAGCTTCCTCTACACCCTCCTCCATGACTCCAAGGTGGTGCTCAGGGCTCTGGAGGTGATCCATCTGCTTCCTTCAGCAGCCGGTCCCTGCTGCTGCTGAAGTTCTGGGGGAAGAGAAGTGGCCATCCTGCAGTCCAAGCCCTGCTCCTGTGGCTGATGAAGGCAGCCTGTCCTTGGCAGGTGCTGGGAGGGGTACCTGCAGCACAAGAGCTCCAAAGTCCACGAGGAGCTGGACAACATGGTGGCCCTCTTCACTTACCCTGCTGAGGAGCTGGATATGGCCAAGCTGGTGTCTGGGCTGACTCCAGCACTGGTGGAGAGCAAGAGCAGGGTCCAGCACGCTGACACAAAGTGTTTGCTGTGCTGGTGTCTTCCCTGGGCCCAGGCAAAACCATCCTTCTCTTCAAGGCAGGGGATGCTGTGGAACTTGAGGACAACAGGGATGGGGTGTTTCATGTGGTGCGGGCCAGGCTGGCCAGGAAGACTTGGGTGAAGCTTGGGGGCCAAAGGTTTGTAAAGTACACTGTGCTTGTGCCATCAGTCCATCGTAACAGGGGGTCCTGTTTGCCCCCAGGACAGACCCAGACTGGCTGCTGCTGCCCCGCAGGACTCAGAGCACAGTCACTGCAGATATCACACACGGGATGATGTTCCGTGGAGCTCCAGCTCATGCAGAGCCCAGGCTGCTCAGGGAATTAAGTCCAGCAAGAGTTTTGAGTGGGTGTATAGGAAAAAACCAAGTGCCTTGGGAAAATGAGTGTGCTGGAGACAAGGAAGGCGGCTGAGGAGTGGCAATGCCTTTCTGAAGGGGCGTGGATCAGGGCTGCCAGCTGTGCTGCAGGACTCTGAAGGGCGGTGTGACTGCACTGCCAGCCATCACCAGCAGTGCCCAAATGCGCAGGGTGTTTCTGCACGGCACCAAGGTGACAGCGGTGACGTGTGGCTGCCACCTCCAACGGCAGGGGGATCACTGGCTACCAGCAGTTAGTTTGACACTAGAGATGCAAGTGCTGAGGTTCTGTGAATCTGTTGGATTTGCATGGGACTGAAGTTCTGTTCAACCTTACAAACACCTTGGTGAGAAGCTCTAGTCAGAGATGCTTGAAGTGCCACCACCTCCCATAACATTCTGATATGTTTACAGTATGCCATATGCTAATAAAGTATATTTGGCTGGGAGTTCCCAGGGTGAAGTCTGTTGCCAGCAATGGACCCACTGGGAAGAGCAGGTGCCTAAAAAACTTAAATCAAATCCAGAGAGAAGTTTCGAACGACATCCAAAGCTCCCGTATCGAAGCCGCAGATATCCAACATGCCTCTGTCATCCGGGTCCGCGATCGTAAATCCGTGGGAGGTCATTCCACAAACAATCAGCTTAGCAGGAATACCCATTTTCTAGAGGAAAGACAGCAAAAAATATCAGAAAACACATACAGAGTGAAACATGTGCACACATGCAGTAACCTAAATATGCCAGAGGGCCAAACCTTGCTTGCATAAGCCGCTGTCTGAAGAGCTGTACTGACAGAAAGGAGGAGTGCCAGAACAGAATTGCAGGATGCCTGTCAGCACTGGGATGGCAGCTAACCTCAACCACAGAAACCAAATTGAAGACTTTTGGTATTCATTTCAACTGGTGGAAACTATGTAAAGATTGAAGTCCATACACCCATGCCTGACAAACATATTTTTGGTAGTTTAAAAAATAGTTTCTTTAAAGCATAAAGGATTGTTTGCTGAATAAATAGGAGTTTCCAACAGCAGTGTGCTTGGAGAAGCATTTTTCTTTGTTCTATTGTAAAATTATGCAGCTGTACAACTTAGAGCAGTCCCTTTAAAACACAATGGGCTTTCTTCACAAGATACTGTACCTCACCCCATTGACACTTGTCTTCATTACTTCATTGAAACTTTTTGGTATCTACTGCAGACATCAAAGTAAAATTAAGCTCTGAGAGTCAAAGTTCATTCCGTAACAACATAAAAACATATTCCATCAATTACAGACAGGATGCAGAAATTCATACAGTCCCTGAGTAACAAAGTTTCATGGACACTGCAGCACACCGAGCAGGGCAGGCTAATTACAAATCCTTTTAGCAATTCTCTGATTTTCAATATGTACAATTAGTGCAGTATGTGCACTAATTCTGCCTAACTGCAGAATTGAGCAGTTTTTAACACTATATAATTATGTACTGGAGAAGGCCACAACCAGTCCAATCTCTAAAAGACTTTTAGAGCTGGTACTTATTTTGTACAGTATTTATTAATCATAAACAGTCAGAAGCATATTTACCTCTCTGTACTCTCTAAGGGCCATTGCAGGAGGAGTATTCCCAGCAAAGGTCTCGTTATCAGTAAATACAATGAAGATATCAGCAGCTGTCTGAGTTTTTTGAGCCCATATCATTGGAAGGGAACAATCAGTGGTACCCACTGGAATCTTAAAGAGACAAAAATAAATATACATGGAACATATGAATACAGAAATTAACAAACCATGGAAAAATTACTTTTGATGTAAGCGTCATGTTTTACCATGTGTTACTACACGAAGAGGCTTTTTTGTTAAACTTGGTAATTTTATCTTAGTTTGTCCAGGTTTTTTTTGTTTGAGTTTTTTAAAATATTCTTTTCAAGCTAACTCATTGTGACCTAGCACTGCCATTCTAAATTGTAATGTTTAATATCCAGCAAATGAAATAACAACATTCACTGGGCTTTCTCTAAATCAAATGCACCAAAAGAAACCCAATCTTTTACTAAACAGATGCAGATTAAACAAGGTAGTACAATTGATGACAGAGAAAATACAGTGTAACTGCTGAGACTTTTTTTTTTACATACTTCATACATTTTCACTAAAACTTGAGGTAAGGTCATGTCAGCTGTCACTGGACAAGGGACCATTTCATGTGAAAAGGCAACAATGTGGGAATCCTTCTCAGTCCGTGCTACAGCCTGAGAAAAAGGGAGACAAAAATAATACAGTTATATTCCTCTGAATTTTTAATGTCTGAACTGAGCCATTCCCTACCTAACACACAGCATGACAAATGCTTTTGTATTAAAGTCACCATGGCTCCTCATAAACAGTAATGGTTCACTCTACACTTTAAATATTCTGTAATATTACTGCAAATAAACACTGCAAAAGAGCTGAACAACTGCTCTAATTACTGTAACTAAAAATACTCCCATTTTTCTTCCCTCCTCTCTGACAAAACCTTCAGCATTTCTAAACACCAACAAAAGTACAACTCCTCTGCAATACAAGAATTCAACAGAAGAAGCTTTAGAACACTATGGGGAAACTGATAGTGAATAAAGGCCACATCAATAACTCAAATAGACACAAGAATTACCCAGATATTTCTTCATCTAATCTACATTATTCTATGAATGCTTCTCAAAAAATTAAAATGTGTAAGATAAAGTTTTCATTTTTTACTTATAGTAAGCCATTTTATTGTGGCTAATATAAGTGAAAAAGCTGCCCTGACCACTTTGATTTACAACAGAAAGCAACTTCTTCAAACTGATGTTTCTGAATATGGTTACCAGGAGCCTTCAGCAGTGAGGGACAAGGTCACACCTTCTGTACCCAAAAAATATTATATGTAAGTTTCCTCTTGATTTCTACCCAGCTTTAGAGCACCTTTGTACCAAAAAAGCAATGCAAGCTGAAAACAGTTATAAATAAAAGAAATTGAAAGCCTCACCATACACATCACTGCTGCAACTGTGCTGGCATTGAGCACACTGCCCAAAACCTTTTGTGTCATTGATGCACTGACATCAACTGCAACTACAAAGCGTTTTCCTGTTGGTTCAACTATCTGAAAGAATAAAAGACAAAAAATATAACAGGCACACATCATTTATACATTAATTTCTTCTGCTGCTTTCAATCCTGAAGTGGGCATGTTTTACTCTGTCTGGGTAACGTCAGGACAGTGCTGCTACTGAAGTTTCAGAATTGCTACCCACCCCAGAAACTGTTTTTGATAAGCTTTCAGGAAACACAGGACTCTTAAAAAACTTAACAAATTGGAGAACTATTATTACCTTGAAAGCTTTGTAAAATGAGGCATCTAAAGCTTCTAAAATGTCTTCATCAGGACGCCACCAAAGCTTCCCTCTGCTTCCATGTCCAGCTTTATAAGTTTCTAATGCAACCAAAATATGGAAGGGATGTATTCTACCCTACAGGTAGAAATCAAAAACAAGGGTATGAAAATTTAACCTCCCTTGAAAAAAAAAAAAAAGTAACAAGCTAAATGTGAAAGTAAGTTTCTACTACAAAAAAATCTCAGATTTAGTATATGGTTACTTTAAATTTGTTAAATCTGAAGAGTTCATGCAGTTTTCACACAGCTGTTGGATGAACTGATACTGGTGGGTTACTGATAATGGACCTCACTCCCTCTCAAGAATCCTCCAATTAACACCAAATGTGACGCCATCACCAGAATTCTGGTAAAATTTTGCAGCTCTATGATTGTCCAGTGCTATTTTCCATCACAGGCTTCCAGCAGGAGAAAGTCTCTGCCCAGCTGAAGAGAAAGGAGCTGAGCAAGGAAAAGAACCAACTTAAAACTAGTTTTATACCAGATACAGTAACATTGGACAAGAAATTATTTTTGGAACATAGCATTCATTTTTCTCATGCTATAAAACACTCCAAACAATTTTTTTTTTCTTGCTTTCCATATATAAACTTAAATTATATAACTTTATCAACATTTGGTATCTTTATCCTAAAGGAGAGTTTCAGTCCTTAACCACTGCCAGCAGCAAAACTCAGTAAATCTGAATGCCTGTCCATTGTCCATCTTCCATCAAGGTACTGCACCACGATCTTTGCTCTCCCTTCTCCAGTGCCTGTGTATGATTAAGGAAGAAACCAGAGAAAAGGAATTGCAATAGGATGGGGAAAAAAGGACTTTTGTTGTTGTGCTCAATTCAGCCCTGCTGCTGAAGAATTTTAGTGTCCTGATTTTAATCTTCCCAACTCACAAAACTGCTGGTCAAGGTACTTGTCCTCTCTACATCTGACTAAATCCCTGAAAATTTTATTCTCTCTTTGGGGAATCCTCTTTTCCCTGTCACTTTCCTGCCACTTTGATTGACAATAAAGCAATCAGAAAAAAAGGAAAGTCTCCTTGCCCATCTTGTTTTTCCCCTCAGCTGCTATGCTATTTTCTTAACTCACTTAAAAATTACAAGAATCAGAAGAAACTGATGAACCCAACAAGCAAAGCTTGCCACAGCCCTCATTTAAGAAAACATCCAGTAGCTGTCAATACACCTAATTTATCACAAAATTTCAGAAAGCAGGAGGGGAATTAAATGAGAAATTATAAACAGAAGTTTTAAAACAAAGTTGCAGGCATTAAACTGCAGTTTTTTAAAAGAATAAACTAAACATTGAAAATTAAAATCCACAAAGGCTGGCACTGATTATAAAGAAGTTCTTACCTTTTTTAGCAGTTTCTCATTTCTCAGTTTTTCACATACTATTGCCACTTCTGAACCTCGTGGTTCAAGCACTGAATTTGCTGTCAGCTTTCCTAAATTTCTCAACAATACAGAAATAGGCATCTCCTTGAGCAATGCCTTCCAAACCTACGATGAAAGAAAGAGAAGGGAAACACAGAAAGATGAGATTCTCAAACTGCAAGAACTGTCATCTGTACATTGAATAAGTATATTTTTAAATAAATGTACAAACTATATTAAGATCTTAATTATTTTAAATTAACTATTTGGGTAAACAACTTGAAAAACAGCGTAAGGGCTATTTTTAAAAGAAATCCAGACTTAAGGCTCTGAACAGCATTACTCTACAGATAATTCAAAGGTAAGGAAGTTTACCTACCTCTTTAGATTTCAGATGGTTTGTCAGGAGATGCTCTCTAACTAGACCATATTCCTCTATCAAATGAATAACTTCCAATTCATCTTTTGTGCGTTTTACTTTCTCCACAGCCTCCAGATACTTCAAGAGTTTTTCAGTCTCAGCAGAAACTGCTTTCTCTTTATAAGCTTCTTGGACATCTTTCCACCCCTTGGTAATATACTTAGTGACTATAGCAATTCCTGATGAAAAAGAAAACCATTTCTCAAGCAGGATTACCATCTGTACACTGGCATTTATCATTCCAGCATGCAAATGAATTCGCAGGTTTCATTCTCAGACCTGCCAAACACCTATTGAAAAGGTCAGCCACACACAATTTAGAGCAGTACTTTTAATTACTGTATTAATCTCCTTAGAATTAAGGAGTTTTATGTATTTCCTACATTGCCCAGAGAAGCTGTGGATGCCCCATCCCTGGAAGTGTTCAAGGGGGGTTGGAACTGGATCATCTTTATGGTTCCTCCCAACCCAAACCATTCTATTATTCTAAGATTTGAAGCCAACAGATTTTCCCACATAACAAAAAAGTGTTATTTCATCATTTGTAAGCAAATAGGAACAAAATGAGGGAATTGTGTTATTTTATCTTCTCTTGGCATATGTAAGAAAAGAAGGAACAAACTCTGTTTACCTTTAAGATAAACAGGTCTATTTCTGACACGAACACCCACGTTTTTAAGATGCAATTTACAGGATATCCTCACTAAGAATTAATCTACAATGGTACTCGGGTTTCCAAAATACTTCCACAGTAAATATAAAAGGTTTAAAACACAGTATTTTCAGGTAAATAAAAATTTATTACCTTCACTGGCAGGTTTTAGGTGGGACAACCTCAGAAGATCTTTATGAGACCAACCACTTCTTTGCTTATATTTTGTAACTGCTAAAGCAAGAGCCATGCCATTCTTTCCATTGTACCAATCTGCAACAGCCTTCCTCAGAGCACGGCCCCACATGCCACATTTCATGCCCTCCTTCAGATCTTTTTTAAACCGGATGAAAGTAAAGAGATGGGTTGGTATGCAACACACCTCGGGGACAGCTTTAAACGCCGCTTGTTTTGTTTTGGCGTCAGAACACTGCGAGCAAACTGCGAGGGCAAAGAGCAGGGGCTCCTGTTTCGCTGCTCTGCCCTCTTGACTAAACGCTTTTATTTCTTCAACAACTTCGCAGCCTCTGCCCTCTTCGATCAGCCTTAGCAAAGCTTCGGCGTTTTCAAAGCCCAGCTTCTGCTCCTTGACGTGGTAAGCGGCGCCCTCGGAGCCGAAGCACAGGAAGTGCTGCAGCCGGGCGCTGTCGGTGAGGTGCCAGCCCGCAGCGCTGGCACAGCCGGGCTCCGCCGCCTCGCCCGCGGGCTGCGCTCGGCTCTCCTCCGCCTCCATCCCTCACACTTCCAGGGGGCTGCTGGAGGAATAACACATTCCCGTCAGAACTACTGCTGACTGCTCTTTTAGCAAAGCAAATACATCTTGTCTATAATCTTAAGTCTTCTTTCATCAATTTAATCAGAGCATACTCCAAGTGTGTGATAATACACATCATTTAGGGAAAAGTAACAAAGAACTCTCTGAGTTATAATAGCAACAAACTTATTTCTTTAAAACCAACTCAGAAACCGCTTATCCCCAATAAGTGGCAGACAAAAACCAGCTGGTGTTATAGTCTTTTGCCACTAATATATATTACATAACTTTCTTAGGTAAATTTTTATATTGCAGATTAATGGCGCAAAATTCAGATCTCACCCTGCTCTATTTTGCTGAAGAATTCCTAACACCGACCTACTGAAGAAAAACGAGGCTAAAATGAAGAACTAAGATACTGAAAAACTGCTTAGTCTGAAGACTTAGTGCCAGTTTATGTACGGTGGGTTTCGGTGAGGCTTAGACAACAGCTTTTTAACAACTGAGTAGCTCAAGAACAAATTATCTTTTCTACAGGCTCAAACAGCCTGCTGCTCCAAGTGAGATCCAAGAAAACACAGACATAACAGATTCTGTACTGCTTCACATTCCAAGTTAAGAAGCAAAAATCAGCACAAAATTCACAATCATTCATGTCTTTCTATTTGTACACTCCTGAGCTGCAAGAGAGTTCAGCTGCAATATTTGTAGAGCAACACCACTGCTCTTACTTGGAGAACATCCAGCACAGTAGAATTCAAGCCATGACATTTAAAATGAAGCAAATGCAGGTAAAATGAAATCAGCAGGGTAAGGGTAAGAAAATTCCTCATCACCACTACCTCCAAAACATTAATAGCACAACAATAAACTTAGTTTACTCAGTTCTCACCAAACAATAAAAATACACTAAATAGCACCAAGAGCTGCTACTGAAAACCAAAAAGAACCAATGATCCACTCCATCAAACTGCATATAAATCTTAAAATACAGGGACTAAAGTCTGAGCACACACAAATGACATTTCAAAGAAATTCACTAAATGATTTTCAAGAATTGCAAATATCTACTTTTGACTTCTTTTTGCTTGTTCAGATAGCGAAGACAAATAAAAGCCATTTTGCTCAATTTACCAGGATAAGCTAGCACAAATAAATGTCACTAATATAGACAGAGGGTTTTTTCCCTCAGTTTTGGTAACACTTTGATTTATAAGCAACTTCCCTACTTCTTTGACAGACAATTTCCCTTTTTCTGCAAGTGACCAGAAATGCACCTTTCCTCTGTTTTTGCATATCTGCACTGATCTGCATCCAGAATTAAACAACAATCATCAGTGCTCCCATTACATTCTACAAACTGATAAAATCATAAAAATAGAAGCCATGTGCTGACACCTGGTTTAAGAAAGCAGTTTTCTTAGTTGAAAATTAACTAAGAAATATCTTTCATTGTATTATTTAGAGCATCAGTGCTCAGCTGAAATTATATATTCTAGCCATGTTTCCTGCCAAACCTATTTAAATACACATCATGGTTGAGCTGGCTTTTTCCCTGACATCTGAAGCATGCAAATACACTGAAAATAACAAGGGTGGTATTCCCCATGCATGAATACCACATCAGAACCTTTTCATGTCTAAATACATTTTATTTCAATACAGTTCCATTAGCTCATTTCATTAAACAGTCGGGAATGTTTCATAATAAACACAGAAAACCCAAACAAAAAATCCTGAAATCACAGTAAGCATCCATTTATTTATCAGAAAAAAATGGTACATGAAAGATACTCAGAAACACCATTATCCTGAAGGAAAAATAAGAATGGGAAGCATAAAGGATCACCCACGAACACGATCTACGTGTATATAAAATATTGAGAATCATTTCTTGCTGTAGCTTTCACAGCCCTACTATAATAAATATTACTACATTAAAATGAGACAAACAGGAAAACTCTTATGGATTTTAACAATGGATAATTTTTATGTTTACTTTTGTATGGACCAGGTTTTCATGGACTCACGACACTGGAAAGAGGCATGTGCCTGCATCCATATGCTTCTGACACAGACACATAATAGAAAATACAATTGCAAATAGTTTTTCTGGCATTTAGGTCTTTAATTTGCTTTCTTAGGAATATACTATGAGCTACAAGCCCAGATGCTGTCACGATTTCCAACAACTGTCTAACACAAATTGTAAATTCTTTAAAATATTTTTAAAATTACTTTTGAAATCTGCAATAGCTGACGCAAACCACCAATCTCGCTATGGAACAGTCATAGCGAAAGTATGAGATTTACACTTCAGCAGGAGCTGCTGGAAAAGCACCTATTCACAGCTGAGCTGCTCGAGTCATGCTGGCCATTTCTAGCCCTGTATTACATCCTAGCCTCACAAGCTCCCAAAGCTATTCCCTCCCTCAGACCAGTCCTCTCCTCTGCCCAGGCTTCAAGCTTCCTTTTTCCTTTAACACCTGTACAACAGAGACACCTTTCACCCTAACAGGCGGATAAATGCAAATGCTCACTTAACTTATATTCTACTATAAGCCTACTCTTCACCTGCTGAGCTGCAGCAGGGAACTTGAATTTAAAACACCTATGGAGGATTCATCAACAATATTCTGGCTCCATAAGCATTTCCAACTTCTGAGCTACGGGAATGCAAACAGCAATGTGAAAAGCCTTAAAAGCCCCAGACTAGGAGTTTTATAACAAAATTTGCTAAACTGAATTCCATGGTTGTTCACCATTATTAATGAAAGAGAAAATCCGCTATAGTTCAACCGCCATATAAATTTATAGGTAATATATGGCTTTGACTGCTCTGAAACAGTCTATATAGCAGTTACGTGTTGACTGGTAAGTCAATATCTTTATGTTGCTGTACCATAGCATAATGCAGTTCTTTAAGTTGACCTTCATTAATTTCTATGACTTTTCCAACTTGCCTTAGCTTTCCTAAGAAATAAAATGTCTTACAAGTATCGTAGATGGATGAAAAAAACCTACGTGAAGCACAAAGCTTCAACAGCACTACAGATTCTAACTTAAGCTCTTAAATTTACTGCTATGTTAACAACGAATCAAACTTTGCCGTGAAATCCCATGGAATTAAACTCTGAAGAAGTCAGAACTTTTATGATGAAAAAAAAGCATTAACATTTTAAAGCCAACATTTCAAATTGCCTTTGAATACGTCAAAACCATATGTACTTCATGCTACAACAAACTGCATTCCTCTCCTCTGCTCTCTAAATTAAACTGAACACTATAAGGAATGTCTCCTAGTTAATTGAGCAGAGAGACCACAACCACCACACTGAGCTATGCTTGTAACAAAACAAGCCTATGCTACAGCACAGCTCTGGCAACACAGTTCTCATACTTCAGAAAATTAGCACCTCTATGTCAACTGGGACGCCAGGAGAACACTTCCCAAATCACCAGCGGAGTGATGCACGATGGCAGCACAGCAGATATCCGACTATACGAACCACATACCTGCCCACGCATTTCTACTGCAGAGTTTGCAAGAGCCTGTCTGCTTAAAAAAATGTACTGACTGGGGGGCAAAGGCAGCTTAGCTGACGTAGCACAGAATTAAGAGGTAGAAGCACCTAAAGCGGATACCCGAGGAGCTGCGATCGCAGCTGTCAGTCTCCATAAAGGCGATAAACACGCGTGACGGGCGAGCCGCGTAACGCCACGGACACGCCCGGGAACGCCCCGCGGGCCCCTCACGCCCAGGTGCCCTCCGGAGCTGCCCCTTTGGCCTCCCCGCATTCCCCACGTACCCCTCGGGCCCCCCGGGGCTGGCCCAGGGACCCCGCTTCCCCCGCACCCGGGAAGCGCCACTTGCCTGCGAGGCCGCGGCCCGGGCGGGGCCGGGCGGTGCCGCAGCCCCGGGGGCCGCGGGGCGATGGGCAGGGGAGGCAGCGGGGACACCGAGCGGCGGCC
>VWZT01013523.1:1074474-1091183 GCA_013397055.1 Pachycephala philippinensis | reverse complement strand
GCCCCAGCGCGGGCTGTGCGGCCCGGCCCGGGCACGTGGTGCGCTGCTGCCGGACAGCTCGGCAGGGACGTGCCGCTCAGAGTCACAGCATCAGTTCGGTTGGAAAAGACCTCAGAGATCAGCGAGTCCAACCTATGATCCCACACCACCTTGTCAACCAGACCATGGCACTGAGTACCATGTCCAGTTTTTCCTTAAGCACCTCTAGGGGCGGTGACTCCATCACCTTGGGCAGCCCATTCCAATGTCTCATCACCGCTTTGAAAAAATTCCTCCGAATGTCCAGTCTAAACTTCCCTGGCGCACCTTAAGACTTAAGGCTGGGAAGGTGTTCGGGTTACAGAGCCCCGGGAGTGAGGCCGTTCAGGGAAAGGGCTGTGCCCAGGCTGAGCTCTGTGGCTTGGCAGGGGCTGCATAGCTTGCACGTGGCTGCCTGGCCTTCTAGAATATTAAGTTTTGTCTTGAATTGCGTTTAAAATCTTTGGTGAAACTATGAGAATATGGATATTACAACAGATAAATCTGCACAGGATTTCAGCCAAAGAACCAAAATGATTTTACTCCAGGTTTCGTTGATTCATAGTTTCTGTCGTGTTGTTTTCCCAGAAATGAAGTCCAGACACGCGTCTTTCATGTTTTTATTTAACTAATAAATTAAACTTCCACATACTAAATATTTGAACCTTTTGGGCTCTGTGTTACGCAAATGTCTTGCTTGAATGTACAGCATTTTTGGTATACTCCCATGTGTCTTTGTCTGGAGATAGCTGTTTAAGGTTCTGCTTTGGACTTACTGATAATGCCTTTTAAAACAGTATTGTTTTCAGTTAAGGAAAGGATGTGATATGACCAGGGATATTTTAATCTCCTCTGCTTCTTTTTTAAATGCAACTGTGTTGTAAAGACAGCATCACCATGCACAGGTTCAGAAATTCCTGAAATAATTTCTCTTTACCTGTCATGTTTGGGTTTTTTTAATCAAGATGTGTTAAAGCCCATAGGTAGACTTTTCCATAGCCTGGACATACAAGTTGTAAATGTTACATAATGTCTTTGTGTCTTCTTTCATAAGACTGTCTTGACTGGCTGTGTCCCTTCTTAAATGGGTTAGTTGAAGAGACCTGTATGTTTCCTTTTTTCAGGCTGTAGAGGAGCACAAGTTGAAGAAATATGGAGTTTGGAGCCAGAGAACTTTGAAAAATTGAAGTAAGGCACATGTTTTTTACTCACGTTTGTCTGAAGTCCCTGAAAGAATGTGAACTAAACTCAGGTGTATTTTTGGTGGATTTTTGTTTGGGGCATTTTGTGTTTGTGTTTTTTCCTTCAGTTTCCACAGAAATTCAGTAGGATTTTGATTTAATGGAAAACCTGGCAGTTAAATTGCTTTTTATTAATGCTTTGGTACTTAATCTAGCTTAATTAGGTTTTGAAAGAGATGCTGATAGTAGCTAGAATATGGAAATAGATTTCTAATGATTTTGCCATTAGCTTGCATTATATCTTTTAACAAATTCTTGGGCAAATTTCTGTTCCTCGCTTTATCTCCCTTCTTCCTCACATCACATGATGTCGCCTCTGTTGTCTTAAATTATTTTCCTGTACTTAGATACCTTTGTAACTCGTTTTTCCTGCAGAACCACTTCCATATGTATGTGAAGGCAAATAGGCTTTTTATAACTGACAATGACTGGTGTCTTGTGGAACAATTCTGCCCTCGTTAAGCAACATTAATTCTTCTAACATTTTGTCCATGATATGTTGTTATCCATGTTCACGTACAGGATTTTAAGAGGAAAATGTCATTTAACCTGGACCATACTCCTGTATCTTGTGCAAATATCCTCTGCTTGTAGGATTAATGTTTCAAAAGATGCAGCAGTTGGTACAGAGGATGTACTTTTAGAAATTTTGACTGACGGTGTTTGACAAGCAGCACCTGAATGGCAGAAATGTTGCCTAAGAAGGGGTTTATTTGCTGTCTGCACCATCAGAAGATTACCTGTTTGTTCATGCAGTGACAGCTTTGCACATCCTGGGAGATAGCCAGCTTCCTTCCTTCCCATTCACACCTGCAATATTTTACAAAATGAATAAACACTGAGATTGAAAGAATGTAGGAGCATCCTGGTTTTTTAAACAGCAGGTCCACTGAGAGAATTTGAAAAAATGCATCTCAGACTTCTGGTCAGAGCTTAGGAAAAGTTTCTTAATGCAGTACAGGTGTTTGTTTGCCTTTTGTAGAGAAACCTTTTGTGGCATCTTTGTGGTGATGACCTTTAGATTCGAGTTGATGAGTAAGTTTTTGTCCTACTGTAACTGTAGATTTTGTAAGAACTCTTTACTGATAAATTTTCATGTTCTTGGAATATTAAATACAGTGCAACATGTAGTAAAAGCTGTTTACTATTCAAGACATGCAGTATGAAAAGCAAGACACATTTTTACTAGAAGAGAAAACTGGGTTTCTCTTACTCGTTGGTGAGATAAGTCAAAGCATGAAGTTTCAGGAGAGCTCCTCTTTGGATGTTTCATCTGTGTCTAGAAGGATACCAAAACTTTAGTTCCTGGTCTTGTATATGATTGACAAATGCTTTGACAGCTGTTTATCACTAACCAATTCAAATGAGAGTTCTGCAACTGTAAAAGTTGCAGTAACCAGGAAAACTGGTCCTGACTTTTGAAAATTACAGGCTAAATGCTAATTCAGATTGGGATTGTTTATCACTTACAGAAAGAAGCCTGAATTGTCTTCTGCCTAATTAAAAGTGCATATCTGAAAATTTCAGTGCACGTTCCTGATGTTAGAAAGAATTAACAGAATCACCATACCAGCATACAGCTAAACTATAGTACAGGCAATTTTAGTATTTTTCATCAGTACAGGTGACCTTTTTCATATAAATTTTGTTTTTCAGGCCAGTACATGGGCTGATTTTTCTCTTCAAGTGGCAGCCTGGAGAGGAGCCAGCGGGTTCTGTTGTCCAGGATTCCAGACTGGATACAATATTTTTTGCTAAGCAGGTATGATAAGTTCAGTAATTGTTTTAGATCTGTTGTGAAACATAGCTTTTACTACCGAAAAAAATAAGCTATTTTTTTTGTTAATATGTACACAGAAATTAACATTTTGCAAGGTGAAATAGCGTCAGCAAATTCTGAGAGTAGGAGCTGTGTATTGAAAGGTGATTAACAAAGCAAATCAGTTTGATCTGTCAAGTCAGACAAAAATAGCAGCCGTGGAAGGGTAAAGCTCTTATTTATTTGTCAGCCCTCATCCATAAAGTAACTCAGTCTTCTGTGCAGTAAATAGTGACTTGGTAAATGTTCTCAGCAGAATGAGCAAATTACTTCTTTTGAAACCACTTTCAACAACTTCTTGGAAGAAATTTATTTTGGTCCTGTTTTTATTTCTTGTTTTTCTCAAATGCTCTGAAGCTGGGGCAGTAGATGAAGGATCATGCTTTTCTTTAAGGGTTTGCAGACCATTTTGACATGCAAGTTTTAAGCATTCAAATCAGAAAGGTGAATTTAAATTAGAAATAACAGGAAAAATTGGTTTTGCTGATGTAATCCATTGTGTTTTATTAAATACAGAGTAGTACTGGAATTTTGTCTAAGAGTTAACAGACTGCTGTGTGTGTTGTTTGCAAGTGAGAAAAGCAAGAGAAGGTGACCAGAATAAAAGTAGGAGTATTTAATAATGTTTTTAGGTTGTTTCTGAGTCCTCCTTCCAAAACAGTGATAAATGTAACAGTCTAAACAAGAACTGTAACCCTACTGGTGTTAATTACAAAACATTGATATCAAAGGGCAAATTATTAGGATTTTTGTGAAGACTTACGTAGTCTAGTTGTTGGGGTGTTTAGGGTGGGGTTTTTTGGGGGCTTTTTTTTTGTTGTTGTTTGGGTTTTTTGTTGTTTTATTTCCCACCACAAATGCAGAAGTGTTTTGAGTGCAAATTTCAGGATATGAAAAAATCTCCACACACTTCCAGGTAAAAGCATAGAAATGTGGAAAACAATGCAAATAGTTGTCCTGGCCACTCTGTACCTGTGCTTCTGTTTTGTTCCTTTTATAATCACCTTCCTGTTTCATGCTGTTGTGGATCAGCTTTTTTACTGCTGATTCTCATCATTCTTCCCCTGCTGCAGCTCTTGAGTCCTGCCAAGCACTGTGCACCATTTTTATGATACAGTAATCAGCAGCAGTTTGCTAATTGTCTTTATAGTTTGCTAGCTCTCATAGTCACTGGTTTGGGTTGTGATTTCTAGCTAGCCAAACATTCTGTGAGCTACAGAACATCCATGAGGCAAAGAACTCAGGGAAAATCCTTGATATAACCTCCAAAAAGTAGTTACATGGTGGGAGGAAATTACTCTGATCGGAACCTAGAGAGGGATTTTTTTGGAGGATGTTGTTTTTTTATTTTAAAGTGAAGGTAAATTTTCCCTAACTCAAGGGATTCCATCTTGTTTCCTGTGAGTAGCTGAGGTTCTCCTAGAATTGCTGTTCTTGGAAATGCTGAAAAGTTTCAAAGCATTTGTCTGCTTGCTCCATTTCTTTTGCATTTTCCATCCCCCTCTTCCCTTTTTTGAAGCTTGACCCTGTGTTTAAAGGCAGTAGCTAAGAGGAGCTTTCTTCAGCTTTAAGCTGAGATTGCAGAATGTACATCACAAAATTTGGATAATGTTAGATTTGATAACAAACCCCACAAAATTAAAGGCTAACAGTGAAAAGTCTTCTTTATTTTATAGTTTTCTTTGAAACACTCATATTTTAATGTGTTCTTAAGCTGAAACCTCCTTTCTAATTGTCTCTTTCCTTCACCTGCTGCCTTTAAAGAGAGTGTGCTGGAGTGACTCTGAATTTTAGCATGGAAAGCAATTTCTAGAAATCTTGACTCTTAAAATAGTACTGCCTGGTTATGCCACTTGATGGCGTGGAATAGATGCTTTAAAAGTCATTTGCAAAAAGTTTAGAATTAGTATCTTTTTCATTTTTCAGCGTTATCTGTCAGTCAAGTGCAGTGGCTTTGCAAAATCAAAATATTCCGTGTAGACATACATATGCTTGTGTTTCATATCAGTTCAGTTTTGCCTGGACTGAGCTATTGTGACTGATCAACTAGAAATAGGTACAGAGGAATTGTTATTAAAAGTCAACAGAAAGAAACTGCTTTGGATATTTTTGAGGAATCTGTTTAATACCCGTTTAGCTCTGGTGACTTTCACACTGAAGAAAGTTAGCCTGGGTTAGAGATCTAATTTGACAAGCAGTGTTTTGAGGACTTGTAGTGTTTTCTTGAGCAAGTGTCTGATCTGGTGATTTGCTGCTGATGAGAGCAGGGTGCAGTGACCTTCTGTGAGCCAGTGCAGCTCATCCCCCAGCAGTTTCCTGTGCCCATTTTCTGGGCTGGTCTCTGCTGTACTCTGAGATGGGCCTGTTCAGCGAGTCTGTACAGGGCAAAGCTGGCAGCAGGTAAGTGAGAGAGAACAGGGGGGTCTTCATGGTGGTGCTGAAGTTACTGCATTCCTCAAAACCACAGGCTGAATCCTTCTGAGTCACCCAGGAGCACAAAGCAAGATGAGGATTAATATTGAATATTTGTGTTTTGAAAGGGCAAGTCCTCCCTGCCATCGTGCAACTGGGTTCATGTGTATTTTTTATTTCCTCTGTATGTTTTAAGCCAAGTTTTATGCTGGCTTTGAGGGTCTTTCCAGAAGACCTTTTTCTTTATTACAAAAGTGATGGTGTAAAATTACACTATATTCATTTGTAGGCTGGAATCCCAGAACAAATAGATTGGTTAGGGTGATTTTTATGACATTTAAGGTTATTGATCTCTTGATCTGCATCTCCAAAACTGTCATGACACTGGAACCTGAAAAATCTCAACAAGTCATTGCATCTCTTTCCTTTCTCACACGTTTTCTTTTAAGTGTTCCTATCTAAAGACATTTGGTACAATTGGTTTTGCTGCAGACAGGTTTTCAAGTGTCCTGACTCCTGTGTGAGGAAGACAAGGTTACTGTTAATATGTAACAAGAGCTGCATAGAGGAATACATTTTGTTTCTGTTCAACTTTATTATGCTTTCAGTCTTAAAAATTGTTTCATTGTGGGGAACTTTAGTTAGGGGTAAAAGGCTACAGCTCTCAAACTGTCTAGTAAAACATCTTTAAAATTGCATTAGGAAACACAATTTTGGTAAGAAGCTTGTGCATGCTCACATTTTCCTCATTTCCACTTCCATGGTGATGTTGTAGTTGAATTCCAAATGGCAGCTAGGTCTTGTTCCAAGTTAAATCACAAGTATGTTGGGGGGTTGAATTTTGAAGTCTGTCTGGTATGCATGCATATTAAAGGGTTTTTTTTAATGGTCACTTTTATGTGCACTCATGTTAAATTTGGCCTCCCTGTTATGCCTAGGTATGGTTTGGTCCTCTATTTGAGGCCACAGAACTCTGGATGATCTTACATACCCTTTGAGCTAGGATACCTAGGCACAATGAGGTGAGTTAAGGATACAATTTCAGCCTTAACTCTGAATTTTCTGATTTCTGTGTTGCTTGAGTGGGCCCTTGCTGTTGTTTTCACACACAGTGGATACATGATTACACCTGCTCCCTGCCACACTGTTTGGAGGAGCTGCATTCTCTGCTGAGCCCTGCAGAAGTGGCTCTGGGCGAAAAAGAATGCTGTTGTTGCAAACCTGAAACTACTTTTTTTGAGTTTAATAAATTCTTCAGCTTTTAGTACAGAAGTATTGGTATCCTGCCTTTCTTAGGTGCCATTTTATTTTGCATTGTCATGACAGAACATTAATTTCATTAATTGGGAATACCTTCAGAAGGAGTATCTTATAAATAATACTGTTAATAACAAAACATTGGTCTCTGGTTTTGTTTATGGCACTAGTGGAAGCATATGTATTTTTACATTTCCAATACTTAAAGGATTTCAAGCTCAAAATTTTTGACCCTTTCAAATTTGGTAACATTAAGATAGACCAAATATCTGTGTTAAAGCTAAGTTTGGGATAACAGATAACTTACAATAAGTACAACTTCAAGACATGGAACAAATCAGAAAGAGATTTTCAGTAACTGAATGTAGCTGTAGAAAGATTGTATCTTTACTCCAACAAAATTAAAATGGAAAAAAATTATATAGGGTTTCTAAACAAGAATAAGATGTGGAACTTTTTGCTTATGCTGAATTTTTCACATTGAGCTCTGTAAAACCAACTGTTCTGTAATGCTGGGATGTTTAGTAAGTGAAGCCCAGGGGTTTGCTGGTTATACTACCACAGGCTTGTCCACAGCTTTTTTGAAAAGCAAAATACATAATCCAACAAGTAGAAGATGTGAGTCAAGAATTTAAAGTGATTCTACATAAAGCTCATCCAGAAAGTCAGATTGGATCCCTAGAGAAAGGTGCATGCTTAGGAAATCATGGATCTTACTTAGAGAGTGGCCTAATCAAGTGGTTGCTTGGTTTGTTTTAAGCTGAGCTTCACTTGGGGAAAGGTTAATCTTCTCTTGGTACATTTCTGTGTATGTATATTATAATTTTTATCAAATATTATTAAATACACCTTGAACTTCTGCCTACAAAATCTTTTAACTGTGGGTATCTGCTTTAACTTGGAGCCTTGAGTATTGATCAATCTAATACCTCACCAAGGCTTCCTGGACAGAAATATCCAGGCAAATGTTGGTATTTCTGGACAAATATAGAAAATCCTCTTAATCCTCAAGTCCAAATAAAAATCTTTTGGGAACAACCTGTGTTTATTATCTTGTTACCTAAATGCAGAAAATGTTTTCTGCTAACGCTGAGGCACCTTAAGTAAGAGATGCACTGGAAATTAGAGAGATGGGTATCCTGCAGGATTCTCTAGGCTGTGTGTGGGGCAGTGCTGGGCTGGCTGCGTGCACTGATGGCATTGTGTCTGTGTGACAAATAAACCTGGCACTGCTCCACCTTTGGTCCTGCAATCACATCCTCCCCCTGCCCTCTTCACCCTGCCTGTGAGCCACCACTAGCTGGATATTCCCTTGCTCCATCTTGGTAGTTCTCCTGTGTCATCTACATCCAGGAACACACTGGATTTTCATGCACATCACCTGCATTTCCTTCTACTCCTCTGCTACAGGACTGTTGTTGCTGCCTTTTCCTTACCTCCTGCCTCTCACTGACTGAAGTTGTAGAGCATATTTCAGCTAGAGGCCGCTGCCCCCAGATCTGCATCTTTTGCATATTGTTTTCTAGCAGTCAGACATTGTTAAGCTTGGTCCCTATATACTTCTTCAGACTTGTCTCATACTCTAGTTGGAATATAAAATATGCTTAAAGGCCAATATTTGATGAGCCCATTAATTCTCTGCCAAATCGAATTTTTCCTCTGATTTTATTTTCTGTTTAAAGCTTCTGTAACCTGCTATTCAGCAGTTTCAGCGTTGATCTTGCCTCTAGGCACAAAATCTCAGTAAATTTCCCTTCCTTGTTCTGAAGCCATCATTGAGTTGTCTCTGAAGAGAGCAACTGATTGCTCCATCTTGATTTTTCAGCAAAAGTAGTTGCCATTTAGTCCTGTCCCTCCTATATTAAATATCATGTAACAAATACAGTTTGCTGTAGTGACCCTGCCTTCACTGTAGCAGCACTGTTCCAACAGTTTGTCAGCACAGGTGTCCCTGCCTTCTTCTGCTTCTCTGCCAGCTTAATTACACTGCATCAGCGTCACCCTCTCTGATCCGCTTGGGATTTCCCTGCTTTCGTCCTGGCACTGCTTTACAACTGTCTCTGATAACATTCTTTGGTTATATCTCAGAGAATCTTGAGTTCTTAGTTCTTTTTCCTGTGTTACAGTGTAATTCAAAGTATGCCACTCTGCTAGTCTGGGAGTTTGAATTTTTCTGCTGCTGGTTCATTATTTCACTGTGCTTGATGGATTTTCCTTGTATGTCCTTTATTTTGCAGCTGTGTGTGTTCCAGCCCTTAGCTTGTGTACCTGCAGTTGGTTTGAGTTTTGGTTGCTGTAATCTGTTCTGCATGTGTGGTTGACTCCCTTGATTACCGTTTAAGTCAACTAGATTGTATTTTTCTTAAATTAAGAAGGGCTTTTTATTTCTTTATCATCTGCATACAGACATAATCTGAACTGAGAACACCCTGAAGTATAGAAAATAAATTTATGATGTGGCTTTTAGTATTAACATGCTAGGTTTTTCTTTGTAAAAGGACTAGCCTTGATTGTAAAACAGGTTGCTTGAGTTTTCTCTTTTTTTTTTTCTTTCTCCTTTCTTGTTGGAAGTGGTTTCGCATTCACAGCCCTGAACTAATTTTCATTTTTTTAATACAAAATTCACATCCTCTCTGGAAGTTTTAAGGTTTAAGTAGCATTTTCAATTGCAAAATAGTCTCAAAGACTAATGATACATACTTTTTCCTAACCTGTAGCTCACTGAGAAAAACGGCTAATGTAAAGTCTGTCTTGTGCTATGGCCTCGTACCATGTGATTACAGTGCATTTAGTTAAATCTCAAATTATATTTAATAATCCTTGTAGCCTCTTTCTTTAAATACAGTGTTTTAGTTTAGTTATTAGTAAACAACATTAAAGACATGGCTTTAATATGAAGGGAGTTGTTTATATTTTCTAGAAGTGGAATATTTAACACTGATGTGTAACAGTGTCAAACGAGGAGCTTAAACATTAACTTGGAAAGGATGGGTATATTGGAAGTAAAGAAACAAGTGCATTATTCAGCTGAGCATCATTTAAACAACTTCTGCATCTTGGAGCACTTTTAAGTTTTATTAGTTTATCTCTAGAATATTTGAATTTTTTTTCCAATAAAACCTTCTAATAAAAATTCTAGGTTCCATAATGTGCTTTATTGCTTCAAATTAGTTTTTTTGATCGCCTACTCTTGGTAGGAGATCTGATTATTTGAAGGACTTTTCTTGGGAGAGTTGACTTTTTTTTAAGGCCATAGATAAAATAACACAATTTGGGCAGCTTGCTTTGAATATTACTGTGTGTTTTTTTCACAGAGATCCGAGGATTTCTGCATTTCTTCTGTGCCTTTTATTGATCACTCGAGAGAGGTGGTGAGGCAGTGGAATGACAGTTTCTGAGGACAGCTGTGAAATATGAGTTTTATCAATGAATTGTATATGACAGCTATGCAGAGCTGATTTTATTACAGTGAAAACTTTTCTATAGCTACTCAGGCAGAATATCCAGTCTGTGTTAGGGTGCAGCTCTGATGTGAACCAGCACAGAATTGTGTGTTTGAAACAAAAAATGCTGCACATTGGAGTGAACTTTTATCACCTGTGCTGACCAAAATATCTGTGCTTTTTTCTAGGTCATTAATAATGCCTGTGCAACTCAAGCCATAGTCAGTGTGCTGTTAAACTGTGCTCATCAAGACATTCATCTAGGAGACACCTTGTCAGAATTTAAAGAATTTTCCCAAAGCTTTGATGCTGCGGTGAGTGCCCACTGTCTTCTGTACTTAGAGTGTCCCAGTGTTACAGCTCTGGTGGTTTACAGGTGTTTTGTTACTTCCTTTCAGATGAAAGGTTTGGCACTGAGCAACTCAGAAGTGATTCGGCAAGTTCACAACAGTTTTGCCAGGTAACATATGTTTTAAATCTGGCCAAAATTTGAGCAAATCCTTTTTAATCTCAGGGGTTTTTGAATTTTCTTTGCAGACAACAGATGTTTGAGTTTGATGCAAAGTCTTCAGCAAAGGAAGAAGATGCCTTTCACTTTGTAAGCTATGTTCCTGTTAATGGGAGGCTCTATGAGCTAGATGGCTTAAGGGAAGGACCAATTGATTTAGGTAACATTCTACATTTTGTCTGAACATCCTGCATTTTAACGATAGCTTTTTGCAACAAATTGGTCATATGTTATAGCCTCAAAGCAAGTTATTTATTAAAATAAAGAATATCTTGAAAGTGTTCTGAATGTGCTGTAGGCTTGTACTTCCTTGCAGTCATTTGTATTGTTTTGGTTTTGTTGGTCTGAAAATACCGTTTTCTCCCTGCTTCCTCCATGTCTCTGATGCTCTCTCTTTTCATTCAGTAATCAAATTATCAGGTCCTGCAATCCCTTCCAAAATCTTGACAGTTTTGTTGCAACAGAGAAGTTTACATAAAGGGAGAATGTATACAGCCTACTCCAGACACTTTTCTTACATTATGTGGCTTGTGTTTACTCACTGCCCTCTTTCTTCTTAGACAACAAGTGTTTTCCTAGTGCTTTAAAAGAAAATATCTTTATTCTCTGTAAGATTGGCTTCTGTTTTGTAATCTTTCTTGAGATATGTGTGCCCTGTTGTGTCTTGAAAAGCTCTTCAGTGCCTATCATGTATCTGTACTTTAGAGTCTGATACATTGTCAACAGCATGTTCCACACTCCATTCCCAGAGTGTTTTCCCAGTTCTCTTGACAATTTTATTTATGTTCAGGCTGAGCAATGGCTTGCTGCTTAATCTTGCCATTAGTCTGTCCAGAGATACTGTACAGTCTGCAGACCTAACAGTAACATCATTTGTATGGTCGTGAGTCTCTAAATTTACTTTAAGGTCTCAAAATGGCAAAAGAGGCATTTTCAACTTAGGAAATCACCTGTAGGTATTCTCTCATATATCTTGAAATCAAGTTCTCTATCATATATCCATTAATGGATTTTCTTTCTGCCTGACTTTTTAACATTATATTGCATCTACATAGACAAGATCAACAGTTAATATTAAACAGCTGTACCTGTCCATAGTGTTTTCCTTTGCTGTTTACTTCAATGTTGTCATACCAACTAATTTTGCTTGTGTCATAAAAATCTTACATAACATACTTTCCCCCTCCCCATTATTTCTTGTTATCAACAAAACAAATGTTAGATGCTTATGCCCTTAAAATACAGCTTTGTTCCATTGCTTTGGCCACTGCATTATCTAAATATTGTTATTAATAAAATACCTTCCACCACCTGAGTAATTTCAGCCTGCAGTAGCTAAGGAAAAACTTACTCCATACTCTGAAGTTGCTGAATTAGCTTGAGTTATATGAGTTAACTTTGCAATAAATTTGGCAAAGATGGTGAATTTTTTCCTCTGTTAAATTTGGCAAAGATGCTGAATTTTTTCCCATTTTTCCCCAGGTGCATGCAATCAGGATGACTGGATAAGCGCAGTGCGGCCCGTCATAGAGAAGCGCATACAAAAGTAAATGGTCGTGATGCCTTTCAAATCTAGCACCTTACCTATGCTTAAAATTCCATAGTCTTAATTCCCTTCAGTTAAAAAATTTTGGCTGAATTTCTAAGCAATGACACTTACACATCATTTTTTATGCATATCACTGTGTGACTTGAGAACCTGTTGCCCAACATGAGGCAGATGAGAGATAAATCTCAGATACATTGTGCTGCTGCATAATTAATCCAAGTAGGTGTCTGTGTAGCGGAGAGAGATCCTATGAGTGCTCTGGAAAAGAAGATTGTTATCTCTGTTAAACAGCTGTGGGTCTTTGGGAGTGAAAGCTAAGAGTGTCATGACCATGAATAACATTTGCCTATGCACTTTAAAACACTAGATAGTCATTCTATCCATACAGCTGGTATTTAGAGGTAACAACAAGTTTTTCTTAAGTATGTGGCTTGCCTTGGAAATTTAAGCTAGAAAAACATACTATGGAACTTTCCTAATTCTTAACTCTGATTCCAAACTGCAGTCCCAAATTTGTTAGAAATGAAGTTGATTTTATGCCATTCTTAGAAAACAATTCAAAGTTTTTGCTTGAGGACATTTTTTTCTTTTTTTATAAGCAAAACAGGACTACCAAGTTGCTTTTGGAGTATTTGACCTCCAAAAGGCCTGCTAGTCTAGTTGTTGAATGTACTTCTCACACTGTGTGGAGAAGTCTCCAATATTTTCTAACAAGTCATGGTAATGAGAAAGTAAAAACTATTGTGTGCAACAGTCTTCTGTAAGTTCTGTTGTTGTGTTTTCTTTTCTTTTTTGGACAGTTTCAGTATTTGTTTTGTGACCACAGACAGAAATAGTAAATTTTGGGGAGAGAAGGTTATTAGGAGTTATGTATTGGAGAGACTTAATTTGTGGTCTGATTTTACTTTGTGACAAGATTGGATCTGTAGCACAACTTAATTTAATAGACCCATTTAAAATTTTGTTTCCATGAAATGCATTCCTTAAAATGAAATCGAGGAGGGGCTTCTGAGTTGTCATGTTGGTGACTAATTTTGAAAGTAGGTTGTCTTTGTTGTTTTGTTTTTGTGTCCCTCATTTAGATACAGTGAAGGTGAGATAAGGTTTAACCTGATGGCTATTGTGTCTGACAGGAAGATGATATATGAGCAGAGGATTGCAGAGCTACAGCAGCAACTGGCAGAGGTAGGCCAATGAATTTAAATTGCTACAGTAGTTCTCTGATAGTTCTGTGTGTTGGCTTTATTATTCACTTCCCTTCCTTGCTCCAAATGGAGTAACACTAAAAAAAGCAGGGAGATTGCTACAGATGTGTCCAGCACAGTGTGGATGCACTCAGTGCTGCAGCTCTGAGCTGGGCACTCAGCACAGTGTGACCGTGTCATTGTGGCTTTCTGCCTTGACTCATTTGCTCTGGTGCTGGAACTGTTCTTTTCCCAGTACCTGAACTAATCTGCTTTTAATTAACTGGAGAAATTCCTGGAATGTTCCTATAACTGTAAACAAAACTGATTCTTTCTGTGATAGAAATACTCTTGAGACAAAACTTACTTTAATTTAAAAAGAAAAGAATTTAAAAATGGGAGTAACATCATCCATTTAAATTTTTGTTTTGTGGAAGGAGGAGCCTATGGATACAGATCAAAGTAGTAATATGTTAAGTTCTATACAATCAGAAGTTGCAAAATACCAGATGTTAATTGAAGAAGAGAACCAAAAATTAAAAAGATATAAGGTATGTAGCCTTTGCTTTTCTGATGGAATTATTGGAACAGTTGTAAGAAAAAGCCAGCTTTTTTATATAATGTGGGAGCTTTGCAATTAATCTGAAGGAACTGGATGGGGACTAGAAGACAGTTCAGCCGTATAATAATTCTGTTAATGCTTTTAATTTATTTTTAGATCGAAAATATTAGAAGAAAACATAACTACCTGCCTTTCATCATGGAATTATTAAAGACTCTAGCAGAGCACCAGCAATTAATACCATTAGTAGAAAAAGTGAGTATTTCCTAGCTGTCATTATATTGCTACGATTCTTCATCCCTTCTCTGTTGAATGAACAAGCCCGGGTGATTTGTGCTCCCGAGATCTTTGGCCGGGGGCTCCCCTGTGGCCGCTGTAGCAGGCGGTGACCGCGCGGTGGCAGCCGTGGCACAGCGCTGGAGTTTGATCCCTCCCTTTTCCTTGCTCCTGTGCTCATTTACTGCCTTGGCTTTCCCCCTTTCTAGGGTATCTAGCCATTAACATTGATTTACTGCTAAGGTTGGTATTAAACTTTAATAAATAAGTGTGCCTGCCACTTTGGTGAGGTTATTAAACTGGTCAAGTGCTCGAACTGTGCTCGGCTCTGTGCTGGCGTGTGCTTGTGCTTCAGTGCCAGAGGCAGGATCCCTGATTTTGTACTCCCCGAGAAAGGATCTCCCAATTAGTATAATGAGAAAAGAGCTGTGTATTATTTAATGAGTGCATTCTTTAGCTGAATATATTTAGGAAGGTAAATTTGCAGGCCCGTAGTTTATAAGAGAGTAACTTGTGGAGTTTTAATCCAGTTTCATGTTAATACAAGTCATTTATAACACCATCAAGCTGCTTTCACAAATAAATTACCAGTGAACTGATGGTAACATCTTAATTCTAAATCACTGAATTAGATGCTGTTCTGTTCAATAATAAGTGGTAACAAGCAGCAGCCTGATTCAGAATTAACTAATGTTTTGACAGAAAGTTGTTGGCCTTGCTTCTGAGTTGTCCCCTCTTCTTGCCTTATCTGTTTCTTAACTAAATTCATATTGAGGAAAGTGCCAGTTTCCTGTCAATTTGAACTATTTGTGATTGATATAAGTTACGAGAATCTGTCTGCAAATATCTGGACAGGAACTTTTGTGGGATTTCTTTCCACTCATTTGAAAGATCTAAACCACTGAGATCGTGGTTCGTTTCAGAGTTCAGTTTTGATAATCAGTATGTCTGAGTGTGGTGTTTTCTAGTGACATAAAATGTTTCCATTAAGAAGAGTTCTTTCTATGTTAAATGAAATAGGTATTGAGGTATGAAAAATGAAGGTTTAAATTATGTTTTTAAAATAGTGCTTTTCCCCTGCTGAAGTCACTTAATCTCAAGTTTATTTTGCGTAATTTATTTAAACCTGTTTTTTTCCTTAAAAGGCTTTATATACTAACCTAGTAAAATAGTAGTAGGATGCTTCTGAAGGGTCTAAATGTACATTTAAATTTTTCTTTTTCCAGCCTATTTTTAATATTCAGAAATGTAATGAGTAGTCATCCAAAGCTCCAGAATTATCTTTATCTTATCAGAGCTTGACATCATCTCCCTTTGTTTCCTAGGCGAAAGAAAAACAGAATGCCAAGAAAGCTCAGGAGGCCAAATGAAGATGACTTTGCAGAACACATACAGTTATTTGCTTCTGATACTATTTTCATGACAACAAATAAAACTTTTCATAAACTTCAACTTTTGTCCAGTGCACGTTTGCCGGTTGTAACGGTTTGTCTTGTACTGTTTGCACGGGTCTGACTCTTCCTTCCCCTGCATCTTGTGCATGTGGTACTGCTGAGCAATGTTTAGGTTCTCCTGATCACATTCAGTATTTACCAGTGTGTCTGATTGCTGAAAGCTTGGGAAGTGGACCCAGAAATGTGCAAGGAAAACGTCCCTGTTTTGTCCCACTTGAACGTGTGATAACGATACAAATGCCAGAGGTTTAAGTATAAGCATGAGCTTTCTTTGCTCATCCCTACTAACAGTTACAATCCTTTCCAGTTGTTCAGTGGCATAGCCTGTGTCTTTGTTTTTATGAAGTATGTGTCTAATTTTTTTACAAAATGGAAAAGTATGAATTTAGCTGTAGAAACATTTGCAAAGACCGATGTATAATCTCAAAAGAACTGCATTGCTTTAGTAGAAAAGATAATAAATATTCCCATTTTTATTTTGGCAAACTTTCTTCTGTGGTATTTTGTTATGGGATAAGATGATTAGGATGTGGAGCTCATCAGCCTTGTGACTTGAGTATATGCATTCTAAATTTGAGGTAGAAAGAAGGCACACTTGTTTTGGGGAGTTAATTTTCTTGGATATAAGGTATTCCTGTTCTGGAGTATGTTCAATTTATGTCTTTAAAGCAGTGCTTTTTATTTGACTTTGAGGAGTAATACACGGAAAAAGGTGTATGGAAGATCATTGTGGATGACAACATTGCTGTGGAAGGTGCTTGAGCTGTGTCCCGTGGACCAAAGGGAATGTGTGGGGAATGGAGCTCCCTGGGTGTCCTGGCACCTTAAGTGCTCCCTGCATGTGAGCTGTGAACAGATTGTTTTGGGATGGATAGTAACAGGCCATTGCAACAATACACACTGTTTGACTTATTCACTGTCTGTGTACATGAATTTGTTCAGAAAATTTCCAGTTTCTTCCTAAAAGACTCTGATAAGAAAAGAAA
>VWZT01013523.1:1023189-1074412 GCA_013397055.1 Pachycephala philippinensis | reverse complement strand
TTTTTTTTGGCAAACGTTCAAAACTGTAAATAGTAAAATATGTTTGTTTCCCTTATTTTGCCTGTACTTCATTGAACTGTGAACTCCTTTGGTCTTGTAGGCTGAATTTGTTGAAACCGTGATATGAAACATTCTGTTATCTGTTGGTGCTTCATATGTATTACATATATATATATAAACAGGATAAAATTTTGGCTGAAGAAGTAAAACATCAGCTGTGCTCTTTACTGCTGGAAGGATCTCGAGTCATTGCAGCAGCTGGAAAGGTAAGATCTGTTTCAGAAAAACCTGAGATCCATATCTGTGTTTTGCACAAAATTGATCAGGTTAATGAGAACATAAACTCCGTGTGAGCGTTTCCTCCTTTAGTAATGCAGCATTACTGAACTGCAGCATTATTGTCCAAGGAAAGGGACAGACTCTTCTTCTGTAAGAGACATTTCTGCTCTTAAAATTACATTTGAAACTCCATTTCAACCTGCTGAAAGCATTTGTCTGTCTTTTTGAGTGGTAGCCTGATGATTCCTACTGCTCCCTGTTGTCCTTGGAGAATTTTGCAATTTGATATTAGATGTCAACTTAAATTTGTACTGAAGTTATTTCGTTCTCCTTTTACTGGCATACTTGGGCATGTACAAAAGGAAAAGGAATTTTGTTGAAGCAGCAAATTATTTTTGCAATTATCCACAAATTTTAGTAGCGATTGTTTCAGAAATTAGAAAACTTATATTGCAGTCCAGTCTTTCTGGATATGTGTAAGGACAAAAAAAGGATGGATGTAAAGATCAAATTTTAACAAAATTTGTTAGTCCATTGTAAGTGAAAAATGTTTTGTTTTTTAAAAGGACTGTTTAATGCAGAAGTAGAACATTTCAAAACTAGTGTTCTCTCTTGTATTATGAATCTTTCTTTTTCTTGATCAAACTTATGGCAAATTTTTTACTATTTTTGCCAAATTTGTAGAACCATTTATTCATAATGTGTGTCTTGGCTTTAAAGGCAGTTATTTGTGTATTAGGACAGTGTCACGTGGTTGCAGAGCTGGCCATGAAGTTGATCCTGGCTAGGCTGGGACACGGTTAATTTCCTCCTCGCTCGCTGGTGCAGTGCTGTGTTTTGGATGGAGCATGAGAATGATGTCGATAACACACCGATGTTTTCAGTGGTTGCTAAGCAGGGCTCGCTGTGAGTCCAGGAGTTTGCAGCTTCTCATGCCCTGCCAGCCAGGAGCTGCAGGGGCACAGGGACTGGGAGGGGACACAGCCAGGACAGCTGGCCCCAGTGGGCACAGGGCTATTTCCCAGTTTGGCCAGTGTTTAAATCGGGGCAGAGCTGGCCTGGGGCACTCCTCGGGAGCTGGCTGGGCATGGGTCAGGGAGTGCTGAGCCCTGCGTTCTGCAGCACATGTGCATTCTAATTCTGTTATTACCATCCTTTCCCGACCCATGAACCTGTCTTTGTGTCAACCCACGGGTTTCCTCACTTTTACTCTCCCACTGGTGGAGAGGGAGCAACCGTGTGGGCCTGAGTTGGCAGCTGGGTTTAAACCAGGATTTAGCAAAGATAAGGTGCCCAAAAAATCGAGAGTTGGGCCTTAATCCATCTTAGAGTTTTCAGAACCTCTGTGTTGCTGTATGTCGAATGGTAAAAGGTTTGTGTTCTGATTTATTTCAAGGGCTGTGCCTTCTCACTGTAAACATGCAGCATGGCATTGCTGTCAGAACTGAGATTTGGGTATAGTGAGAATAAGCAATAAGTTCAGTTTCTGTGAAGAATTCTGCCAATTCTGTTAGCTGTTGCCCAAAAGAGGTCAGTGTGTCTCCCATTTGCTAAGAGTTTGAAAAGAAAATCCCAAACTTCAGTGTGATCTCTGGCTGCCAGTCTTGCATAGTACATAAAAATTTCAGAGTCCTCCTGTAGCCTGGTTTCTTCCTTCACAGAGTAACGTTTTATACTTTGAACATGACTTATTTGTAAGACATTTTGTGCAGCTGGAAATGCGATGATAAATTCAAGTCAGTGTTTTACCTGCAGTGAGTAATGAAATCTTTAGGCATAGTTGCATTTGTCATTGTTAAGGGAAGCTGTAAAAGTGTGTTACCTGGGGAAATATATCTGAAAAGTTGTGTTAGCTCTCATTAGTCATAATAGACTGTGGAGCTGAGCTTTAAGGGCATTTGCCATGATTTGTGTAGTGCATCCAGAGGAACTGCAGACCTGCATTTCTAGATGACTGGCCGAGAAGAAGCAGTTGTGAACTTTGAGATATTCTTCCTTGCTCCCTGACCAATTAATAGAATTGGCATCCAAATTTCAAAATACTGAATCACCTGTTTCTTTCAGATTTTACTGGTCTGCCAGAAAACTAAAATCCCGCCTCCTTAGCCAGTGATCCAGGACTTAAAGGTGTGATGAATAACGATGTTAGTGTGCATGTCACGTTTGTCAGGCTTCAGGTGTGATCTTACAGCGTGGGCTGAGCTGTTCATGGCCTTCATCCCAACACTGAATCAGTGTATCAAAGCTTCATGTTAACACTTCAGTGCTTTCTGTGCTTAGACTTGATGAGTGCAAAGAAATGAAATAATTCTTACGTGTTCCTCAGCCTGCTCCTGTAGTGACTGAATTCAGGCTAATCAACTGAAAAGATTTCAGTCTTGTTTTGGGAAAGCTGAAACTCTTCCTTCTGTGGCTCAGTGACATAGTGCTTGCTTAATGAGCCTGATTAGCTTGGAGATGAGGAGCTTTCTGGAGTAATTAGATTTGATGCTGAAATATGTCCTGTCAGCCTGGTTTTGAGTCTTGGCTATGAAGTCCCCTCAAAATTTGTAGGTTTAAGTAGGATGACTAAACCACATCAAACTACCAGTGCAGTTACTCCTACAGTAAAATAAATGTGTCCAACAAAGAATATTTGATCAATTTTATTTGTTTTCAACCTCAAAATCATACTAGGAAAGTGAAGAAGTGTCAAGTTTATAGCCTGTGTTCATTAAATACCTTTGTGAAAGAACGCTGGTGTCCTTGCAAAAGCATTTTATCAAAATTTTCTATTCTAAGAGGCTTTATCCAATGTAAATCCTTACAGAGTGTTCAGAAAAGTTTGAATCATTTTAGCAATAATTTTTTTAATTAATAGTGGAAATACATTGCAGACAGTGGGCTTTGTAGGGGAGGAGAAAAACAGTTAGGTTAAAAAAATGTCAAAATTAGATCATTAAGGATATATGGGCTTGATTGCTTTGTGCCTTGCTAGTGAAATTTCTTTCTCTGAAAGTTTTTGCATTTCTGAAATGGGAACTGTGTGAGATTTGTAAAATACAGATTTTTCTCTGAGGTCCCTGAGCATCCTCATGAAATAAAAAAACAAAGAAAAAATTGATGGAATAGTTATATGTTATAGTTCCCTCCCTTTTTTTTTTTTTTTTTTTTTTTTCCCCAGTGAATACCTGATGGGGATATTTAAATCAGTCATGTCTGTGCGGTGGGTTCAGAGTTCTGCTAGCATTCTCACTTTCTTGTGGTCATGAAAACTCTTCCGTGGAAGTGGTGATAATGCAGAGTTGTTCCCACAGAGTTACAATTCCAAGGTTAAGTGAAATGGGTGTAGATTTCTCTGTTAGGTGTAATAACTGCAAATGCTGCAAAAACCAGCTTAGCCATGGAGTCTTTTTGTCTGATCTGGATAATCTCACCTCTCTCTGTTAATAAGATCTAATAGAGTTTGTTATATTGAAGGCACTTTGCAAATCTGTTTAAATATTTTGCCATGATAAGCAAGTATTTTCCATATTTTGTACAGTTTGTTTATGCTTTAGTTACATCAGTTGGAGATTACGTTAATATTTGACTTCTTTTTTTAAGTATCCACCTTGCTAATTGCTGGGATTATGTCTCTGACAATAACTAAACAATCATCTGCAGTGTTATCAGTATCTGATATTTACAGTTCAGTGAATGAAAAATAAAGCATGTTTTATGCAAATATTTGTATTAATTTCTGCAGTGTGGTACCAAGATAATTGCTGTGTATCCCAATTTAAACAAGAAAACATGAAATAACTCTAAGATATTTCTTATAAAAATGATTTCTGGCTTGAACATCCTCTTACTCAAAATACTTTGTGCAAATCCGCACACAAGTGTGTTCGGGAATTAACATTTCTTCACACCAAATAGAGAAAGAAGTGGGTTTTTTAGGAACAAATTAGATGTTCTTATAATATTGTTCTTCTGATGGTATTTAAAGTAGCCCTCTGAACAGTCTGGACACATTTGACTCAACTCATTGTGGTTCCTGTGTGGTGTGCTCAAAAATTCAAACAGCATCACATCTTATAAATTTTGTTTCTCAGTAGAAAAGTCTTTTCTAAGAGTGGAAAAGAGTATTGTGAGCTTTTCCATGTTCCATGTCCTCAGTCCACTTTTTTCCAATTTTTCCAGTAAGGCATTGGTCATTTCTCAATTCCTCAGAAATATATAGAGCACTTCAAAGTAAACAGTGAGTGCAAAACTTCCTGAAATCTTAATGTGGTACCACTAAGATGTGATCTAAACATCACTACAGATTCCTGGTTTCCTGTTGAAAATGCGGTTTGTTTTTAGGGGGGAGAAAGAAGAGATTTAAAAGTGAAGCTTCTTTAGCTGCTTTCATTTATTTTTCCCCTCTTCCGTCTTTTAAATGTCACCCTGTCCTCCAGCTCTGTGTCCCCACTCACATGAGAGCAGGGATTTGCTGTGTAAAGTGATGAAGCATCATCAGGTATGTGTTTTTAGGAACTGTATATGTCTGTGGGTGATATTTGTTTTATCAGATTTTATCAGAAAGGTTTAACTATCCAAACAGACAGTGACCTGAATTCTGAACATGCTCTGGTGGCGGAGGGAGGAGGGAAATGTAGGTGGTTACCATAACCCTGGGGATGACAAAAGCATTTGAGTTCATATAGCTCATCTTTAATGTGAAGCTGTGGGGTGACATCTTTGCAGTGACTGCTGTCTTCACCCAGACCATTGTTTTCTCAGTGCAGAGAAGATTTATGCTGTTGGAAGTGACCAGGGTGAGATGATTTATCAGTTCTCCCTTTGACTGTGTTTGGTTTTTCCCCCTCATGTAATCTCATACCCAACTCTGGTAAAAAGTTAAGAGGAGAGTGAGGCGTGTTTTCTGTATCTATCTCCCTGCCTTCCCTGCTTGATTACACGAAGCAAAAAAGATCATTAGAATTAAATGTCGGTGCGTGGAAGTGAGGCAGACATAACTGTCCCCTGACAGGAACTGCTAGAGACTATTACTTAACACTGTCTGTGTAGTGACAGATAAGAGAGAGCTTGTCTTAGGGCAGTTCTCGTGCTATGCTGAGGAATGGAGAGATAAGGACAGTAGGATTGTGCTGTCCCAGATACCTGAGGCTCATTATCCAGAACTCACCTCTGTCTTTGAACAGTCTTACCTGTGCCATGGAAAACACACCAGAGGAAAGGTCTGTGCAGATTCCTCTCTGATACATCGTTCGGTTCGTAAGCCCATAAAAGCAAAATTAAGCCTGTAAAAGCTGACAGCTGACTGCACTAACTGCCCTCACCCAGGTTCTTTGCTCTGTGTGTGCACAGGTCAGAAGAAAATGGGTTTTGCTGGTGTGGCTTTGCGGAGCAGGGTCAGTCCTCTCTGCTGCTGCTCTTTGGGACAGGTAGTGGCTTGTTGTGACACTTGAAAATTTTCATTACCCTCTAAAGAAAAGATCTCTCCCACTACCTGTGCGACTTGAGGGGTCAAGTATTTATTGTTAAGGACTTGAAGCTGTGTGCTTATAATCCATGCTTTGCGAGAACTCACTTTAACTAACTGCAAGGCTGACTTTGGCCCCCTTTAAAACAATTTGGATTCCATTCAGTAATTAAGTCTTTTTGACTTTTGACAGTCACATCTTCCTGCATGAAGTTGCTTATTAGTTCTCAGTGAAAATAAATGAGGATATACATGACTACAAGAACTTAGAGGCCCCCATAAGAAAACAGAGAAATTCTTTTTTCTGGAAAGTTTAATTATTCCTACTGAAACCATCTCCCCTTTGTGGAAGCACCAGGTGCTGGTACAGCAGACCTCCAGCACATACTTAGGCCATGGAGTAGTCTTGCTACATCTCGTAAACTGCAGCTGCCTAACTTCTTATCCTGGCCAAAGAATCTTGAGAAATGCCTCTCATTCTCTCTGCTTCAGAGTTTGCCTTGAAAACAAGGAAGAAACCTCAAAAATTTCTTCTCGCTGGCAAAGGAGAATGAGGGAGGTTTGGAATAAAGTGACAAAACCAAACTGGGAATAGTAATGGGAAAGCCTAAGAAAGAATGGATACAGAAATCATTGGTTGGGGGTTTTTTGGTTCATTTTCCCGGAAGAAGGGGAAATAGTTGGATGAAAGGTCCTTCCCTCAGTGATGAGGAGATGATTAGTAACTATGCGACAATCAGGTGTAAAGGTGCAAGTGAAGTCTTTGGGGGGTGTTTTGGGGCAAAGGAGATTTGCTGGTCTTTAAAGCTGCTGCAGTGACCCTTCATTTCAAGGCATGCTATGTCATAATAACCAGGTAGGCTTCTCACATGTGTGTGTACATTTATATGAGATCCTGTGTCTGAATTTCCTGAAATATTTTTGAGGCAAATGTTTGGCTTAGACTGTGTTTTTGTTCATGGGAATCAGAAGATCTATCCAATAAAATTGACTGATGTGAAGTAAGATTTACAAATGCCAATCCCTATGATGTTAATTTTTCTTATAGAGTACAGGAGTCCTAAGTGTGGGATGTATTTGGACGTTCATGTTTCACTGTGCAGTTTCTTTGAGTAGCTTTTCAATTTATATAACTTCTTCTTAGTACTTAATTTTTCATTTTTTCACCATATTAACATCCTGTAACGTGAGTTCGAGTCTAGGGAATGTTGAAGCTGGCCTTTGGCTTTGGTTCTTAAAAATTCATTCTTCAGTTTTACGTCACAGCTCCTTATCTGAAGTGGGCTGTTGTGAGAATGCCCTGCAGTTTGTCGGGGGAAGTTCACTCTCTGGTGCTGGCTGCAGTTGTTTCTGTTCAGTCCGTGGTGTGAGGTACTGAGGAATCTGAACCTCTCTGTGTTTGAAACATGAGAGTCTGACATGACAATAAAAACATCAGTGAATTCCGTAGGCAGCAAGGAATTTAGCGTGAGGGAACAGCAATGGGTAGGGCTGTAGTACGTTGTTCCTCTTCCATTAAACCTAACTCCTTGTGACTCATAATAAATCATTGATTAAACACAAAATGATCTTTGTCACGTTGCAAGAAAAGCATAGAGATGTCCAATAAAAGCAACCAGAGGGGAATCTGCTCAGTAATTGCTTAACTGAAGGTATTTCAGTTGTTTGTGAAAGTTCCCATAAGAATTTAATTACAAATTCCTGGTCAGAATGACGGTTTAATACTTCAGATACCAGAAATATCATCCACAAGTTCGATCAATTAAAGCAAGGAAGCATACTGAAGGAAATAATCAAGAGCAGTTTAATAGAAAGCTCTAAAGAAAGCAACTGCATTTCAATTTGCTCATAGTGTGACACATTCTTCCTTTTCTGTCTCAATATTTTTATGGTCATAGGAAGCATTCTGGGTTAGAAATATATTACACACATGCAACCTTAATAACCAGTTATTTGGAAACTGAATCTTGCAATTCAGAGGAAGAAATCAAACAAAGTTTGAGAGTAGAATTCAGCCTTTCTTTACTCTTTGAATAAAGAAAAACTCAGCAGTTTTCATTATGCTTTAGTTAAGAAGGATATGTTTTCACTTTGAGATCCTTTACCTACGTGCATTTAAATCATATTTGCACACATAATAATTGCTGTTATTGCACAACAAATGTGGAAAATAAGGTGACAAATGAAGAGGGGAAAATACTGCGTGTGGGTTCCATGCCCAAAGGAAACATTCCCCCTTCTCCCCACCCTGAGCCCCCCTTCCCAATTCTCTTTTAATTATTGATTTGAGGTTTTGAAGGTTCAGATCCATCAGACAGTAACTTATTTGTAGCATGAAAGGAATCCTCAGTAACTTTTATAAAGGAGCTGTCCTGATAAAAAAACATTCAAGTAAAGTTTCTAATAGTTTGATGATGGCAGTATGTTAGATAGATGTCCCTTCTTCATGCATCTCCTTAACAGGCTCAAACCCCTTCCATAGGTGGGAAAGTCTAAATCCATGTTTTTCTTTCTTACTTTGTCAGTTACCAAATGGGACATGAACTGCCAGTGGTGTTTTATGTTGTGTTTATGAACTATTTTACAAATATGGTATTTTACAGTAAAAGAGGAATACAAAACTCCAAGCCAGAGGATAATGTTTGGCTGACCTTTTCAGAAATGTTTTTGATTGATTCAGTATAGGACAATGTAATCTATAGTTGGCTTTGGGGGCCTGGCCCTAACAGTGTCTGGGGGAGGGGGGAGAGGAAATTGTTGTTTTCCCTGGAAATGATGCAGCAGTATCCAAATTTCATGCAGCTGGAGTTTGGGTTCGGTGCTTTGAAGTGGGATGAGACACTGCAGTAGATTGTTCCCCTCTCTGAGTTCCATGAATCACTGCAAGCTGCACGCTGTGCCATCTGCTAACAGTTTGAAGCCACCAAAAGCCTGTGAACAGCATCGTCTGGGTTGCTTCACAGAAGTCTGACTAAGTGTGCCTAGAGCCTGACACAGACTCAGGATACCAAAAATGGTAAAAGTTGTGACCACCCCGGAGGCAGCCAGGTGTCTTTGGAAGGGCTTTAATGCTCTGCAGGAATTGGACACTCTCCTGTCTTGAGGAGAAGTTGGCAATGTTGGAACACAGGATGACTGCTGGAATTGAAACTACTTGAAGAGTTTATGAGATCTGAAAACAAAGAGCTGAAAAGTGGAGCTCAGAATGAACAAAGAGTACTCAGACTGAAAAAACAAGAAAAGTGGCCTTTTCTATCACACAGACAACTGCTTGGCATCTTCTGCAGGAGTGGAAGGGACTGAAAATCCATGAGAAGGGGAAGAATTTTTATAGTGCTAGAGCTACTTGTTTTTCATGTTAGATGGAACTCCACTGAAGTAATGTTCTTGCAGTATTTGCATCAGGATAATTGCGTTGTACATTCTGCCATAGTTCTTTCCAAAACAAATGAGTACACCCAGATATACAAGATATGCAAGAGATAAGCAAGTTAGATAGTCCTGCCCAAGAAAATGTCCTGAGACTTCCCTTCTCAGAAATCTGGGGCAGGAATTGGAAAGTTTGTGATGAAGGTGGAGGAAACACTTGAAAATATGCCTTGGTTGGATGGGAGAGCAGTAGAAGTGAAGAACACGGTTTCTTTGTGTGCTTGGCTTTCTCTGCACAGCGAAATTCAGTGACTTCTGTCTGCCGCATGGTTTATTGCATACACAAACACAGTGTGCAGGAAATAAAGTTTACAGTTCTCAACTGCTGTAAAGTGGTAATGACTGCTCTCACAGCAGACACAGAGGGTACATTGTATGCTCCGGGTCCTCTTCCAGCTAGCCTGGATTTGCTGTGCCCATATCTTGGTAAATATAATCCCCTGCTATATGGCAAAAGGCTGACTCCAAAGACAGTGATCTGCAGTGTGATGAAGCCAAAGTCCAGATCTGTGTTCTGACACAAACGCTTGCTTTGTCCATAGAAAATCATTCTGAAGTCATACATTCTTGTACTATTTCCTCCCCAAAGCCAAAAATAGTTAGCAGAAAAATTAAACAGTATGTCAGATGCATCAGCCACCTCCACTGGTGAGAAAAATTCATGTGGACTAGCATTTTTTTCGAGATGTTAATTGGTTATGGTTTTGATGCTTCAATTGGTTTTGGACTGAAGTTTCACACATGTGTGAGGAGGTTTTTAATTGTGATATCATGATCAACAGTGGAGCTTAAGAGCTTCATGGGTGTTTTAGATGTTGTCACGAGCTGTTTGAAACTTTAGTGTATAAAGAATCCTTTTTTCCTAGAGCTTGACTCATTCCTAGTTCTGAAAGTCTGTGCATGTGAACAGTCCTACTAAAGTCAGATTTCTTACATAAATAGCTCATGTAGACATGTAGGAAGGCTCATGCCTGCATGTATAATTTATATTTTTGATTAGATCTTGTCTCTGAGTAACTACTCACTGTATTTCTAAATAGTTTTCAAATGTGAGATCCTGGCGTCTTAACTGCAGAGGGTGAGAAATACCTTCAATGTTTTCTTTTGCACTGTAAGTAAAACTAAGTTCAGAACAGCTCTGAGAGAGTGATGAATTAAAAGTGAGATGTTTAATTTAGTCTGGGCTTCAGTTCATATTGTTCTTAGTCCATTATTTATAAGAGGTTTTATATTTTACTGTAAGTGCTCAGTGTTTGAGGTCACCATTTTTCTGCTAAACCATCTATTGAACAAATAAAAAATCTTCTATGTACTGTTCCCATTCCTCGTATTTGTCTAAACTTACCTTTATTCTTTGTTTCTCTTGTCATTACTTTCCTGACCTTTTTTTCTTTTGGAGTATGGCCAAGCAAAATATGTGAATTTTATGAGTTCCCAATAGAAAGAGGTTGAAGAAAAACACTTGAGTAATATTTATAGGTGCAAAGACTATTTCAAAATTACAAAATATTGAACTAATCTGCTGTGCATGAAGGACTAATTAATTAATCCAGTCCTAATGTATGCTTTTGTATTTTTATTTGTTAGAGGGTAAAACACGCAGCAATGGGTTTTTAAACTTGAGGACACCATTTTTGGATGCCCTGTAGAACTGGGCGTGTCAGGAGCCTGGGAGGATGAGCTTGTTGCAGAGGGGAGACTTTTCCTTCCTGCCTCAGCCAGGCAGGGGGAGCACCAGCACTGGATATTCTCCTGCAGTGGAGCCACTTCTGGTTTACAAGTGCCTTCAGAATACCCTGACCTCAGAGAATATTTTGTCCTAAACTCTGAGAAAACAGAGCATTAGAAAGCAGATAGATAGAATTGGATCCTTTGTAGCTGTTTGCTGTTCATGTTTTCAGGCTGTACCTGCACATTCTAAGCTGGCTACACAATAACTGTGATTTATTACGGTTAATTGCAGTGAAAATGCAGAAACTGGAGCCAGCAGAAATTGCTGCAGAAATCTCTTTGCCACTTACAGGTGGACAGTGTTTCTGGGTTTTTACTGTGCTCTTATTTTCTGCCTTTATCTAGATTGAGGTACATCTGCCCCTCCTGTTACGCCACACCCAAGTACCGTGGAAAAAAGAGAGGATGTTTGCTTTCTTCCTCGGAGAATCCCTTGAGGAGGTTATGGAGCAGGTAAGCACCATCACTGCTCTCTTCCTCTGCACATCTCCAAAAGAAAAGTGTCAATATTGTTCTCATTTGGAGAGGAAATTGTGGGATGGTGCTCATCAGGTGCGCTCTGGACCCTGCACACAACGTCACCCTTGTGATACCACACTGGGGCTGGTTATAGACCACTTGTGGGGGTTTCCATCTTCTTGGTGTGTTTTGGACACTGAGTTCCCCCCCGGTGTTGTAGGAGTGAACATTCTGCTGGAGTTTAGAGACACCTGACGAAAAGATACAGACATAATTGTCAGATTCATTAACGGAGTTGGATGCCAGGAGTTTCTGTGGAAATCATTGCCCTCAGCCACTTTGTGTATCCCCTCTGGCAACCAACATTTTACATGGTGTGCTGCTTTTGGCCTTATAATAATAATAATGATAATAGTAATAATAATAATAATCTCTGCACTGACAGCAGTGGGGAGAGCCAGGGCACACGGCAGGACTGGATATGGATGAGGCAGGGACTGCACTCAACTGCTGCTCGGTCCCTGTTGATGTTTTCATGCCCGGTCTCCACAAAGCACTGCTGTAGCATGTGGGATTTGCCTGTTCTAGGCTAGAAGAGGTTGAGTGCTGTTTATAATTGCCTCCTAATTTACAGAGCATAACACGGTTTGGCTTTAAGTATACAGAGGAAAAAAATATAGCTTTTTAATTGCAATTCCAGCAAATCATAATAAGCAAGTTGCTGGCAATAGTCCTGGTGTAGAGAAGTCTCATATCCACTGGTTTAGAGAGTACATTAAATTAATCACAAGCTCCTAGAAGTTAACTCAATTGAACTGAAATCACCCTTATATTTTATTTCTGGAAATTCATTAAATAAGGATATTTGTGCTCACTTTCAGTTCCATCAATGGTCTTATGATCCATTTTGTTTGCATCTTTTTCTTTCTACGAGTCCTTGACACCTACAAATTATTAAAGAGAGCAGTCATGCCTGTAGTGAAAACACTGTCTAAATCCTTAACAGGACTGAAAAACCCACCCCTGTAGCAGCATCCTGTTTTTGCCTTAAGGCCTGCAACTAATCACTTTCAGGTTTTCCTTGGGGTTTTTAATGCAATTTTCTCTTTTTTTATCTTTATTTTGTTGATTATTTGTCACCTTCATGAGCAGACATGGCATTTTATGTTCTTAGTTATGTCGGTGTATTTACATAGATAAAAAAATCTGGCCTGTAATTGTCAATATCAGTATCTTGGTGAGCAGTTTGATGAAATAATTTTTTTCCTCATCAACCTTTAATTTGCATTTAATATGCTACATAAACATTAATATGATTTTGATATGTTATCCCTTATGAAAGGCTCTCCTCCCACAAAAAAAAAGAAAAGGAAAGAAGTCTCGTGGCAAGATAAGATATCCACTGTCACAGAAAAGCATTATTGCTTGTCAGTCACTGCATTGTTTCTCAACATCCATTCTGGGTTTGAACACTTCTATGTCCAACAAACACCAAGAATTTTCATTATTCCACAGCTGTTTCAAACAGAATAATGTCTTTTAGTGACATTTCAAGTGCAATAATCCTGTTTGCATTGGTATGCATAGCTCACATGGTTCTTCATTTGTTTTCTGGCTGAAATAACATTCCTTTAGCAAAGTTTAGCTTTGGGTATGGAGAAATACAAAGGTTTCAAGTGCCATTCACAGACTTCAAACTAACATCTGCCCTAGAGCTCTTGAGTAATTGGAAGTGGAGCTTATCTGTGAGTGCTTGAGTTATGGATGTTGTTGCTGAAGTGGAGGGTTTAGCTCACTCAATCCTTAGGGCATCTGCCAAAAAACTGTTATGACAACTTCCAATTTTTGTTCCATTTCAGCAGGAAAAGAATTACCTGAGCTATGAACCTGTGAAACATTTTGATTTGGAGATACCAGTGAGGTCTTTTCTGAAAAGCCTGGAAAATTCTATTTTGTAAAGTTTAATTTGAATAGGTACATTTAAAGGAGTCCTTTCTGGCTGAGAGTGCAGTGGAGCCTCTGAAAGGCTCCTGTTAAGGCCTAATAGATATGGCACAAAAGGTGTGGTATAAAGCAAAATAAGTTAACAATAGAGTGCAAGAACCTTGGATGGCATCAGTGAGTTTATCCCCTCTGCATGCAGTGATGTGAAATCAGTGTGCAGCAGCACCAGTTCCCATGTGTCTATGTAATTGTGGGAATAAAATCTAATGAAGCTCCTGAAAGCAAAATTGTACCTTTTGTTATTCATTTTTGTGTCCTCCCGTTGCCAATTTCAGGTCAACAAATTCAGACAGAACAAGAGCAGAAGCAGTTCTGGTATGAATATTAGCATTGCATATTACTACTGAATATGTGAAATACAGGAGTGGCAATATTCCTATTGTATATGTAGGTGTGAGTGATTTTTTTTAAACCAGTTTTGGCTGTTACATGTGCTTGCATGTCAACATTTATTTGTGTAAATCAAACCTCAGGTGCATAAAGACAATGACAAAGCTGCAAAGGGATGTTCCCTCCTCTGTTTCTAATCTTAATTTTGATGTTAAAAATCCTGAAAGTTAAAATTCAAATCTTTTAATTATTGTGTCAGAAAGAAGAAAGAAACAAAAGAGCAAGTGATCTGCAGCCTCTTTCTTTCATCCCAAACTTTGTCTAACAACCTGAAGGTGCTTCTCACAGTATTGCAAAGTTACCCTACTTCAAAGGGGTGCCCAGGATTTATAGTATTGGTTTAATGCAAACCCAGGCTGTGTCTCGTTTTTTTTTAATGTTGCCTTCATTCAGTTACTGAGGAGCTTCTCTATTTATACAGTACATGTTAGATAAAGAATCTATATGCTTATTTTAGATATTCCTCCCACTGTGTTACAGCTTGATTACTTTTGATAAGTACTGCCAGAGCAGAACCTCAAAAGCGGTCAGTGTCTTGCTCTTCTTCTTCTAATGAGTTGTTGTTTAAAACTGCATTTAATCTAAATATCCATGCTCAGCCCACCGTTCCAGAGTTGTCCATAACAGGACATGTTTTTCCAGTTCTTTGTTTTAAAAGGGAATGTTTTCTGGTAAATCCCTTGCATGCGACTCACAGCACTGTAACCTGAAGCAAATGTTTGTCTCCTGTTTCATAAGAGGGACTGGCTCGTGGGAGAAAGCAAACCCCTGCAAAGAGAGATGTACGTGTCCTGCAAAAGCAGCTGTAACCTGTTTTTGTCTTTGTCCTACTGTCAGAAGGACCTAAACCTGTACAAACAGGGCCTGCACAGACTCTGACATAGGTAAGTTCATTACTTACAATGTGGGTATTGGAACTTTTGTCCCCTGGTCCAAAACTTACTGTACTCAATGTCACAGAACTGAGTTAATTGGGTGAATTCAACAACTCCTGGAAAATTGGGTAGGGCATCTTTTTGTGCACGAGAGGAGGAAACATCTTTAGGAGTTGCTGCCTTTGCCTTTCTGCAGCATTGCACCCGGGGCATCTCTGGGAAATGCAGATCTTGCTGTTGGCAGAAATGGTGTTGTGACTGCAGACCAAGGGGAGAACAAACCCTGGCCCAGATAATAACAGCTCTGGCTCTGCAGGGGCTGCAGCTCAGCAGGGTTTTGTCCTCGGCTGCAGTTTCAGGCCTTGCCTTGGTGCCTCAGTGTTTGAAACAGAGCCCTGCAGGTTGGGTTTGGCAGCCAGGGCTTTCCATGGCCAGGAGGAGAGCAGCTCCCAGCTTCCTTGGCCGCTCTGAGCAGCCCTGCAGCTCCCTGCCTGTGCTTCCCAACCCAGCTCCAGCGTGCTGGCAGGGGGGTGTCTGTGTCTATCCCCAGACTTCTCTCGGGAAATGGCCCGGCTAATTTTAGAAGCAAAAACAGTCAAAAGAGGCCCATTTCCAACACAGCCAGAGCACCTCCCCTCTAATCAGCGCTGAGATCTGATTTTGATGCTAAAGCCTTTCCTTAGCAGAATGTTTATTGCTCTTGAAGGGGGTGGGGAGAAAAACAACACAAGGGATCTTTTACGAGGCAGACATAAGCGAACAGAAGCCCTTTAAATATGAACTTGTGGGAATTGGGGGATTGATGCAATACATCACGGTGACAGAAAGGCCAGACGACAGCTCTCCGAGTACATGGCATAAAATCAGATAGGGAGAAAAGAAACTATGGTACTTTTTGCCTGACATGACCTGAGGAAAATTACTGGCTGTTGTGCGGCTCTTGCATGGCTGTCTCGGGCATATCATGTTCTGTGGTGATTAAAATACAATTTCTGGTGACAGCAGGAACCCAAATGCCCTTCTGAATTGTGTGCAAAGTGCGACAGTTGTTCCTTCAGCCCAGGTCGTGTTTCAGAATCTGCTTCAGCAACTGCTTTTTATTGCATTTGATTCCTATATCGTTGTCCTGAATGAAAACACAAGAAGCATAAAACCTTGTGGCAGTATTCTGTTTATAAGGGGAAAGGTCACCTGTTGTCAGGGTCTGTGGGTGTTGTATGGATTCACACCATGCCAGGAAGGTGGGAAGACAAAATCAAAAGTACTCACATTTTTAAATCTTTCCTCTAAACTCTGCAGCACAAATTGAATTTTTTTCAGTGAACAGCTGCAGGCGATTACATTTTGCTCCAGGAGTAGAACTAGTGCTATTTTCATTATTTTCCTAGCAGGACTACCAATGAAGGCTCTTCTCTTCCTCGCTGACTGCAGGAGCCTGGGGAATGAAGAAAGTCCTAAAGAGAGGGAGTCTTTCATCCATTTTCCAGTGTCTGCTTCTCAATAGACCTTTACCATGTTCCTTTTCACACAGGGTGAGGTGTTTTTGCGCTGAATATTTAATCTTGAGTCTTGCATAACTATTACTAGACTTGAAAATGTGGCTGAGCTGCAGGCACGAAAAACAGACTTTAACCTAAATGGAGTAGGCCTGAAACTGATGTATTTGTGCCTGGCTTTAAACACTCACATTTTGGGCTGCATGTTATAGCCCGAGTTAAAAGGTGCTGCATTATTTGGAACTGTACATACATTTCTCCTCTGATTGCTGCATGTGAAAGAACCAATTCCCTCTTATTTTTGGTAGGATGACACTTCCTGGTCTTCCCTGTAGCCTCACAAAAAGAGCAATTTTTCTCCCTACGAAATATCTGCCATAAACCCAGTGCCATTCTAGAACATTTTGTTACAACTGATTGTGCCTCAAATGGCATCTTTGGGAAGACTTTTTTTATCTCTTTAGTCTGCGCCAAAGTGAATGCTGATGAGTGATTTCTTGCGTGATTTAAGTGCTCAGAGCACAGCTGATAAGAGCAGCAGCAGTCATGTAAGGTACAACTTGTTACAACTCCCTGCTCCAGTGGCCTTTACCAAGCTCTTGCCACAAATTTTGTTGGGAACAGATGAGTCTGTGCTGAAGGCTTTTGACACATCCAACCAGGAACGTTTTTTGAGAACTGTAAGACCTTTTTGAGGATGTCTGTAAAGATCCAACGTGAGGCACGGAAGTGAGAGCCCTAAGGCAGGGAAGCTGCTCCATTGTTTGTGCTCTTAAAATTGCTTTAGGGCTCAAGTCACTTCTGAGCCAAAAACAATCAGATATTAGACCTCAGTGAACTTGTGGATGTCAGAACTATTTTGAGAAATTGGAATACTTCATTGTAACCACATATTTGGCTACGATACGATGTGTGGCCCCAATTCAAAGAAATTGTAAATACTGCCATTTATCCAAATTATTGTTCCCTTGCTATGTCTAAACTTCAAAGAAAAACAGTTTCTTAATAGTTTGTGTGCTGCTATAAATAATATTTCTCTTTATTACATACTGAGAAAAGAATAGCATTCCATGAGTCATACTTATTGTGGGGTCTGTGGACAAAGCTCTCCAGGCTTTATGAGCTTCCACAATGTGCAAAAGCCTTAAGGTTCAACAGTCTTGCTTCTTCTAGCAATAAATTAAAGGCAGATTCTTAAAATACTTTGATATGAGTAGCTGAACCTGCTTCAAGAAACACCTTGGTACTCAGTTGCTCTCAGATTCAAGCAGAGGAAAGAAAAACCTCCTCCTTATGATGAAGGGAAATCTTTGTCCAGAAATTTCTTGGGTTTGCTTGGTGTTATTATTGAATGAGGTGGAGGTAATGTGTTTACTGAATGTTGTAATGCATGACAGGGTTTTTTTAAGCATTTATTTGAAATGAAACTTAAGAGAAGTGACACTTGGCCATCATTTATTGCAAGTGACACAGATTCTGTTCTGTTACAACTCTAATCCTGTTGAAGTCCATGGTAGCAGAGAGAAAAATTTGACCCTCCTTACTATAATTTACAGCTTTGAGCCAAATTGCCAGATATAAACTGTCTCAATACCATCTTGATCATTTTGATGTTTCCTTGTATGAGAATTGCTGTATGTGGAAATTCCAATGGGACTGTATCTTCTGTAAAATGACCAAACCAAAACCTGAAAAGACAGTGGTTTTGAGATGTGCAGCTCCTTGCCTACAGAGTTATCTTCTGCAAGTAAGTACCTTAGAGTGGCCTGAGACAGCAGAGCTGCAGTTTTTTGCTGTCCTGTGTAAGTATCAAAGATGTGGAGTTCAGTGGATGCATCTCGATGTTTTACCAGGCCTGGCTGAGCTGGAAGGTTCGTGGCAGTACTGTTCATTTTGTCTGAACAACAGCTGAAATAATAAACCAGCCTCTGTGACTGAGCCCAGCTTTATCTCCAGCACCCATCTGACAGGAGAGACAAGCAATCAGAGCCACAGTAAGGACAGGATTGCCAGGAAGTGACTGAATAAGGTTCTTTGAAGAAATTTCCTGTGTCTTCAGATACTTCATCCAGAAACCTCTCTCCATTTTGCAATGGCTCCAAGGGAAGCATTTGATACACTGAAAGACACTGAACAATCTCTGACTGACCAAATCTATTCCATAACATTGTCAAAGAGCCCAGTAAATCCGTATGGGAATCATTTCCATTTGTGTGCAAAAGCAAATATAACTGACCTTTTAATACATTTCTGCAGACAGTCACGTCTGTGAACTTTGCATCCACAGAGATTGCATTCAGATTGCCTCAAAAGCTATGCCCAAACTTAGAAGATGAAATGAAACTCTGGAGTTTAACTTTTTTTCACCCTTTTGAGAATGAGGTTCTCTTGAAAAGCCTTGGTTGGTTGATTTATCCCCAGCTTTGGAGCAGAAGTTTTTTCTCCCCACTATGCTTCCAGTTCCTGCTTTGCTGACATGCAATGATCTCTCGTTCCTTTCCATGTGGGGATTAGCGAGAATGATGCTATATTACTGTAGAATATATTTTGAATTTATCTTTCATCAGACTTTTACTGGTGAAAATACTATAAAACTAGTAATTGGTCCTATATGATACATTCAGTAAGGAAATGCATGATTTAAGATTTCTAGGTGAGAGCCCTGAGATAGGGGATTGTGTTACCAATCTTTCAGGAACTATTTGAACACAGTAAATGCTGTGAAAATGGATTGCTGCAAAGGAGCTGCAGTATTTCAGAAGTTCTGTTCCTGCAAGGGGAGCAGCTCTTGCACCCTTTCCCCTCTGCTTTTGCAGAATTTGCAGCAGTTCTTCATGAAGACTCTTCCTGCTCTGTTCTTTTTACTGTCTCTAAGTATGATTTTGCTCTACACACTTGACAAATGTCAGATGAACCATAGGGAGATGTTTGATCGCATGGGAAATCTGCTCTTAGGGCTGGTGGTTTTTTGTTTAGCTGCACTGTTAGGTCCATGAAAGAGGAAGATACAGGCACAGGCCTCTTCAAGGTACAGCTTGTTTACAAACAGTGAGTGGCTGCTTCCATGGTACCTCACCTACCACACAACTGTCCATATTTATGGGGGGTTTCAGTCTCTCATGGGGTACAAACAGCATTTCCATGCGAGGGATCAGGATTTTCCAGCACCAAGAAATCTAAAGCTTTTCATTGTTGTGGGGTAGAACATACTGGCAGCAGCTAAAACCAGTGCTAGAACAGCAAACAAAGGTTGGTTTTGTTCATTTTTCACAGGCATGCATCCAAACCAAACCATTTCAGGTTCGGGCTGAACGTGCTGGTTGGAATAGCTGAACACAGACACAGAGATGCTACTCAGGGACAAGATGAAGTAATGAGTAAGTCACTTTTCTGTATCTGTCCTTCTCTAAGAGACACACTTGTCTCTGTAAAAATTCAGATTAACCTCAGAAGAAGACAAATATAAATATTAGCATGTCTTGAGTAACCAACCCAATCCCTGGGATCCATAAAAGGAAAATAAGGATTTTTTTTTTAATTACTTATTAAATTCTTGTGAATATTATTCAAATGTAAAATACATGCAGTGATGGGACATATTGGAGTCTTGAATTGTCAAGTTTAAATCTAGGAAACGTTAAATGATCAACAATTTGTCAACATAATCTCCTAAATAAGTCTGAAGGATTAGTGATGATCTCTTCACTAAAGTTGTCTTCTACATTGTAGGATATTTATCAATTAACTAATTTATTAGAGATTATTGATCAGTGGTTATTTTAAGGGCTACTGAGAACATCTGCTGTGCTGACTTAGAAGAGCTTTAGCACTTTGGAAGTTATGATTTCAGAAGTGAATGCTGTGGGTTAAGATTAATAACTAAAACCTTTATATATTTCTGGGGGACAAAACCGGGACTGTTTGATTTTCACTGAAACTAACACAAATGTCATGGGTTTGTACAAAATGCAGGGTTTTATTTCTTTTGTTGACACAACGTACCAGCTGATGATAAAGAAATCTGAAAAAAATCCACCTCTATCGTTTTAAGATTTCATATTATCTACATGAAACCAGTGTGAAAGCTAACCCTGCAGCAGAGCAGAAGGGACTGTATTACAAAACCTTTTCTCAGACAGGACATTGTTTCTGACTGAAATTTGTATGGTGAGGTTGAATAAACCTTTCAGTTGGTTGAGGTATTTTTGTTTCTTGCCTGGAGGAGAGCAGAGGGAGGAGGAGATGGAAGGGAGAATTTAGACAAGGATTTGTCAGTATATTTGAAGAGCTCAGTCACAGAAATCAAGTGCATCTTGTCCTGGTCTTTCAGTTGGAAGATGAGGATAAAATATGGAATCACTGGGGTCAGAACAGAGCAAGGGCAAGGGAAGCCAAAGCCATTGTCAGCAAGTACGTTTCCAAATACAGAATAGTTTCATTGTCTTTCCTTGTTAGGCCTGTTTTCTAGATTTAAAAATAGCTGAGATTACTCTTTAATCAACACTTGCAAATTATGATCTGGCAGTGACCTGTGCTGAGCATCCGGCATGTCCGTGCTGTTTGGGTGGCCACAGATTTATGAGTTTTCCTGAATGCCTCCTGGGCAGCTGGGAGGAAGGCCACTGCTCTTTCTGGCACACAAATGAATGCCACTTGTGGTAGTGACAAAACTGAAACTTGGATCATGCCCTTTACCTCCTCTGTCCTCTCGTGTCTAAAATACAGGGAAATACCACAACATACTGACTGTGTTTTATTAAAATATTTCAAACTGATATTTACCAAACTCTGAGATTTAGACCATGCTGGTCTAGAAGGTGCTGTCCTCCACTGCTTTTTGGGGGAAGATGCCCAGTAATTCACAAGCTTTTTTTAATAGTTGTTAGTTGATCCAAAAGGATTCTGCCTACCTTTTTAGATTACTGTATTCACATATGTGATAACATTTCAGTGCTCCTCCTATTTATACTCTCCTTAAGCTATTCTTATGTAATTAAATGAATTGTTGTTTCTCTAGCTGTTTAAAAGTAAAGAAATAATTTCTTGCTTACAGTCATTAGCATATTTATGTAATTGGACCAAATCTTAATTGAATGTATATCTGTATCATTCTACCAATTTCAGTGAAAAAACCTCATTAGAACTTATAACTGAACTGAAACTCTGCTGACTAAAAGCAGCTGATGACCCACAAACAATAGAAATGCCATTATACATGTTTATAATGTCCTCTGAAATGGAATAAGAAATTGAATGAGAAAATGTCTGGAGGGAGGAAAATATTGCATTATCTCTGCATATTGTATTGTCATCTTCAAAAATTACTCTGAAGGAAGAATGACTCATTTTGGAAAACAGAGAATGTAATGAAATATCCATGAAAGGTCTGAAAACTGAATGGTTGCAGTGACTACTATAAATAGGTTTCCATAAGCTAAATAAGGGATTTTGGTGAAATGTGCAGGTGCTGATTTGGGCAAGTCATTAAATGTCTTGTGAGATGGGGCTGCCTGAGTTTGAACTACTGGAATACTTAAAAATTCTGAAGTCACAACAGGTATTACAGTGTGGTCCTTCTTTTGGCTGCCATTGCCCCTCCTGCCTCTCTTCTTTCTCATGTCATCTTGTTTGTAACTCTTCCTTGTGCATTGCAGAGTGATAGAACTGTCTGCACCTATTGTACCTTGATGCTTGATTAAAGCAAATGAAAGCAGAGGAGGAGTAATCTGGGCAGTCAGAACAATACTTTCATAATCTGATAAAATATCGTCAGGAAGAGAAGTAGTAATCCCTGTGAAATGACTCGGTTTCTAAAAAAAGGAACAACTTGTTAGACTCGACTGGTTCTTCTCAAAGATGAGCTGGTCATGGAGCTCATCCATCATTTCCATCACCATCATGGCAAGAGGAGTCGTGGAAAGAAATGCTTAATTACAAGTTTTCTGATCTTGCCCTGTGGCTTTGTGCCAGTAACCCTGCAATTAGGTAAGTTTTTTCTTCAGCCCTGGTCTTTCTAACTGTGACATGCAGTGAGAGGGACACTTGTAAACACTGATGAGAAAAACAGCAGCGTCCCACTCACATGAGTATTAGTTACTGCACAAAATACTTTATGGGTCTTTTAAGTTTTCTTTTCTTTCCCTCAGCTTGAAAAGTGCTGATATTTCTTGGTCTCTGTTGTTCCATACTATTTATAACCTGTAGCTACCCAGATCAGCTCACTGTGGCTCCCTTGCTACTTTAGAAGAATGTTATTGTCGCCATTCTGTCTAAAATTACTCTAGTGTGCTTTATCTTCTCAGTTTCCTCTTATTATTCTCCCTCAGATCATTGTTCTTGATGCTATTTCCAAAAGTAATGTATTGATTTCCTGTCTCTCTCCCTGTGTTTTGATTATTAAGATGATAAATGTTTTAAGATCGTCTGTCATTTATTACCTATATTGTGTGTCTCTTACAAGAAAATTGCTACCTGAAATTTAAGAGCTGAATCACACATGTAATGACTCCAGAACAGCTATCAAACACCTCTGTGTTCTTTGTTTCATTACTTCATTTCCAAGGTGCAGGTAACAAAGGACTATTTGTTTTCCAGGAGCAGCGAGATGATGGTTTGTATTTACCTCTCTGAAACCAGCATCCACTCAGTGTCTGTCAGAGAAACAGCTTCTAAAAAAAAGGTGCTGTAACAAAAATATTCATCTTATTTAATTTGCTTTAAGCCCGAAAGTTTCAGGTCCATAACTGTGCTATTTCTTACCATTCAATCTTCAGAGTCAAACGATTCGAAGTCAAAAGTCGAATGCAGCTCATGAGTTCATGAGATTTAAAGTCTTTGAGCCTATGAAACCAGTGTTGTTTTCCTACACAGAACCCCAAGGCCAGCCTAGGTTTCTTCAATCTGGTAAACTGTCGTGTTTTGATTTAAAAGGGAATAATTTACATCTTTGCTTGCATAGGGCCAACTTTGAGTTGGTGAGAGCTCACACAGCTCTGCTGCTGGGGGAGCCTCGTACCTCAAGGGCAATGCCCTCACTGCAATGTATAGACCTTGTCTTTGACTCCAACTGAGCATCTCGTTTCCCTGATTCTGCTGATGTGCTGCAGTTAAATTTCCCTGGAGAAAGGCAGCCAAGGCTTGCCCTGCAGAATTGTCTGGTCCTTGGGGACATTGGAGGGGAAAGGGGCTCATGAGCAACTGAAGGCCCGTAGGAATCTGGGGAGGTGGAGAGAAATGGAGCTAGGAAAAAGAAAACTGAGTGAAGGGTATGGACCACAAGAGTGAGGAGAGGGGGACACTGCTCCCTGTGAGCTTGGTATCCCAAAGACTCCTGCTGGAGGCAGAGGCTGGCGTGCCCACACCCTGTGTCTGAAGGGCAGTGTGGGCAGTGCTGAACTTCAGGGCAGCTAAAGCCCCGCTTAAGGATGTCATCTAAGGAGTCAAAACAAAAGCTAACCCAGCCCACGTGTTGGAACATGGCTGGATACCTCTGACTTGAGTGGAATTTCACGCCAGCAGAGGCTCACTCCAGTCATGGTCCTATATTCGGAAAGATAAACACAAATGTATGCTTACATCCTGAATGTAAGTTATTCAAGGGAGATAAGGCAAGAGAAAGTAAATATAAGTAATTCTATAGACCAGGATGCCAGCTGACCTCTTGTTTGGTCAGCTCATTTCCCAATATTTGCTCTGCTGAAAGGAAAACTTGAGTATTTCTTTGTAATGTTTGTGAATGGATTGGCGTGTTCATCTTTACGCTTCTCTGTCTCAGCACTGCAAACAAGATAAGGAGTGATTAACGCACCCTGCTGACTCCGTGGGCACGCTGAGCAACACCCCAGCCAGGAGCAGGGCCAGAGAGAGATGCCTGATGTGCACAGTGTGTAAAAGGATCTGCGGGGAGCTGAGGATGTTTACCCAGCCATAAAGAGAACAGGTGTGTGTGTGTGACTCCATAGAAAACCCAACATCCTGTTTATCAAGGGAAGTCCCTTGGTTTTTCATGGAACCAGTCGTCCTTGCATTTGCATCTTTGGACAAGAGAAATAAGGAGCAAAAGTAAAAATAGCTGTGGTATCAGACTTTCTTCCTGAAAGCTGCTTTGCATGGCGGGTGGTTGAAAGGCTGGGCTCAGACAGAGAGATGTAATTGTGCAGTCAGGGCCCGGGTGGGAGCTCTGCTTTATCTCTGAACAATAGAATCATTTCCATCTGCTTGGTTGGAGCAGAAACCTTCTCTATTTCTGACAATACTTGGCATAGTGTTGACACTAAAACTACAATTTTCCATTGTTTTTTTGACCCTCGGATAACTTGGTTTATGGGCCGAAATTTACTACCTGCATGCTTTGTATTTAATGGAACTGGCATTCTGCCACAAACTGGCTTTTCTGCTGCATTTTCTTTAGGAGAAGGAAGCTGCAAGACAATGGCTGTATGCAGACAGCTTCATTCATTTCTAGTGAAGCCTTCCTGAGTGGCACCAAAGGCTGATGTCCTGGCCACTGGAGATGGAGGCTGTAGAGTTACCTCTTCATATCAGTGGTTTCCAGATCTGTAATACAGATGGAAACCTTTGTCATTTTTTTGGCCACTGAAAGTCATCTCAGGATCCCAAGAGTCAAAGAGCATCTTTTTCCACCTTGTGTATAACGGCAAAACAATAAATATTCCAAAAGGCCCTGCCAGGGCTGTAGCAACAGCAACGCCGAGGCTGTGATGCACATGTAGAGCTTTGCAAATGGTTTTATTCATGGCGCTCAGAGTGGAATAAAGCCACATTCCCACTTGCTAGAGAGGGCTCGGAGTGGAGATTTCTCCAAGAGGAAGGAGCATGTTTGGGCAGTGGCTTTGCAGAAATAAAATTTGCAGGTTGAACTTAGTTCAGCCATAGAGCACTTACAAAAAAAATTCCTTTAAGGGAAAAAAAAACCCAACCAAACTAAAATGTCATAATTTTGTTAGTTTTAGACATGTGCTATTACTCCCTATGAGGACCCTGGTAGCTTATTTTGCCGAATAATGGCAATAGTAAAGTATCTTTAGAAACAAATTACGCACTTTTATATATGCTGCAAAGCTATTTGACCAAAATGCAACCCCTGACATCTTTGAAGTTTCTTCTAGAAATACAAGCCAATGTCTTTTTATAGCAGCCTACTGACAAGGATAACTTATGTATTCTACAGTATAGAAAATCCTGGAGGCAGTGCTATTTTTAGCTGTGTAACCTTTAAGCAAATTCAACTATATGCTAGTAAATTGGATTTTAACAGGTGAATGACTTAATATAGCAAGGCAGATGAATTACAGATGTGGACAGTGTCTGTCCAGATCTCTGTTTTTTCCTGGCTCTGAATTATTCATCTGGGATGGCCAGAAGCCAGCTATGGGGATTATTGATAAAAGTGAGTTAAGAATAGATTAGAACATTTCTCTTGTGCAGTATAATGTTTCTCTGTTGACTGCGTTATTTTCCATCTTCCATTAAGCACTGCAAGCCAGACTTTTTTAACCCAGTTTTAAACTATTCATGTTCTATATACGTAATATTATTATAAATGCTCGAGTTCCTTGTTTGTAGGGTAAGGGGTGTTCTTTTAAAAGACATAATGTTGTAAACAAGAAGACAAACATTTCAGCATTTTGTTTAGGCATGGATTCTCTGGAGAAGTAAAACTTTTCTTCTGAAGTCTTGCCAGCTGTCAGAGCTGGGTGGCTGAAATGTGCAATACCGTTTTATTTTAGTTGGTGGTGCCAGTGCCATTCTCCTGTGACTGTCAAAGTGTTAGCCCAGCTGTGGTTTTGAATGTTTTTTCTTGTTCTCTGTCACTTTTTTCACTATTGCTCTTTATTTTTAATAAATCTAGATTACTAAGAAGATTAAAGTCTTTGGCCTGCACCAAAAGATGAAGAGATGGAGGTACATATGGAGAATTAATTTGAAACATGATAGTGGAAAAAGCATCATTCCTTCTAAAACACAAAATAAATGAGGTTTACACTGCAGCTGTGCAACAAAGCTCTAATAACTGTGAAAAGTAAATGAAGACTGTTCAGTGGTGTAATAAATGTGAAGTGACTCTGTCCCTATGAAGGCCATAAGGGTGCTTTCCTACATTAACATAGTGCTTTGCTGCATTTGAAATTCATTTGAGGCTAAAAAAGAAAAAAAAAAAAAAAAGAAGAAGAAAAAGTTTCACTAATGAGGAAGAAAAAAGGTATAGAAATGGAGTCCCAGATCCTGAGGTTTCTTTTGGAATTTAATTATTTTAGTCTTTGGTCACCTTTCTCACCTATGTTGTGGTGAATATCTGTAAGGAAGGAGTGGTAAAAATAGTAATATTGAATAATTCTGGTGTTCTGGGAAATGCAGAGAAAGGACAGCAGGCAATAGCCAGGTGAGCACTAGAGATTAAAGATTCAGCTCTAAACTCTGAGCTTGCCTTTTTGTGTCATCAGTACAAATTTCTTTAGTCTTTTTCCTCAGTGTGTAAAGAGGATCATTTTCTCATATGCATTGTCAGAATTATTTTATTTATTTCCATGAATGCTTTTCTCAGTCTCAAGATGAAAATTTCCTGTCGTGTTCTACATTTCCATGTGACTTTTAACTGTAAAACAAACTACAATTCATCAACTTTGCTGGTAATTTTAGAGAAAGTATTGCCCTAAACTTCTTTCCTAGCATCTTTCTGGCTCCTGATCTTTCTCCAGCTCTAGATTTCTGAGCTATTGCATATGTTGGGTGACCTGGTCATGTAAGAGTTTGTCTTTAGATGAGTGGAAGCTGCGGTACAGGTTGCATTTATGAAGGTACTGTTTTTAAAATGTCCAGCCACCTTATTTTTATTGCTCCTGGCTTTGCATTTGTGTGTAACTGGGACAACTGGAAATACTGAATGGTGGTGGTGCCTCTCACTGAAATGTCATTGCCATTGCAGTCATTATTTAAATAATAATGACTTCAAGAAAAGGAGGTTTGGTAAGACCAGCAAATGGAATCTCTGTGGGAAATGGAAGCTGAATGACAAAATGATCAAATGTGCATAACGTTTGTAGAGGCTGTGCAATAAATTATCAGAGTTAACAAAGTGCAATCACAGAAACAGAAGAACGTTGGAAGTAGAAGATAGCTCCAGTGTGGTTTAAAGCTGATAGTGTCTCAGATGATTTTCTTTTTCCATTTGCTAACTTATGGTACAGAATCATATCATTGGACATTTGAGGTTTTTAAGATTACTGTTGTTATTCCACTAAGTCTTGCTATTTCTTGTATTCCCTTGTTATTCTTCATGTTCCTGCCAGGGTATATCTTGATGGCCAGGATGAAATTTTTTGGGTGTTCGGTGTTGTTTACTGTCTGGCCATTGCAACAGCTTGTTTTGCTGCCTTTCCTTCATCCCTGCCCTACCTCTTCCTTCCTCTGCCCTTTCCTCTGCTTGCCCTTGGCTGGGCAGTCCTGGCCCATCCTTGAACGAGTTCTGAGCTGTAACTGAGCTAATTTATCTTTCTAACAAAATATAAAATAAAGTAAAACCTATTTTCTGGATCATTTTCTGCCCTTTCAATGAGTTAAAACAGAAGGGCCTGACAAGTGCTGGAGCCCAGCTGGGCAAGCTGGCTGAGAGCAGGGGGAAGGCTGGAAAATGATGGTCTGTGCAGAGGGATTCATCAGTTCTGTCATGAGAGCCAAGCCCTCCTGGCATCGTGGCTGTTTGCATTTGTTCTGCTGAGGAATATGTTCAGTGCAGGTAGCTCAGGGCGGGCAGGAGCCCCAGGAGGCTATGAATTCCTGACCCTTTGGATAAAAAGGGGCCTGGTGACCTGTGGCACAGCCAGGTGAGGGACACTTGGGGACACAAGAAGCTGGTGGCCTCAGACTTTCCCTCATGTGGTTTATGAGGGTATAAAAGCCCAGGGTCTCCTTTGCTTGGGGTCCCTGCTCAGAGACATCAGCTTGAGCTGTTGGTTTCTCATTCAGCTATTGCACCAAAATTAAATTACTTTAAGGATCAGGATGTCTGAGACTCTGCTATGGGGCCAAGCCAGTGGGGAAACCTGGTGTGGCTGTGTGAGTCTGGGGGGGTGTAGCTGGGAAGGGACCCTGGTCCCAGCTCAGGTGGTGCAGGTGTGACTGCCAGAATGGCTCCTGCATGGTCGGACAGGGAAGTTTCCTTAACAGGAACTTGTCCAAAACACAGCAGTTTGGTGCAAATGTAGGGTTCAGGGAGCCCATGTGAGGATGAATCAGCCTCCTTCCCTTCCCATGTGGGGCACAGCGGAAAGCCCTTGCCCGGTTAACCTTGGCACTGTTGTTTCCTTTCCCCCTGTAGGAAAAGTTTTCTCTTCCTGGACTTCGCATTGTGTTTCCCTGAAAGGTTTCAGTCTCCCTCATGGAAATTATGCAAATGTCACTGTGCGCACGTAAAAAATCTGACAATGGCACAAAAAGTACAGGACTAAAATAGGTTTTACTAAAAAAAAAAAAAGCCTATGTAGCAACGAGAGACCTAATTTCCCTGTTACACATTTAAATTATTAGGAGATAATTCTGTTTATCAGTCTGCCGAAGTCTCTTTTAAAAAATGAACTATACATTTTAAAAGGAAATGTGTGTACAAATTTAGTGCCAATGATGAAGTAAATAACCCTGGGATGTAAAAGCAGATTCATTTGCTGCCCCAGATCTTCAACAAATGGAGGAGTTCAGTTCATGTTGCAAAACAAGCTGACCTTCTAGCAGGGGCCAGGCATGAAGCTTTTTGCCAAAGGTGAATGGTTTGGAAAACTGAGCGTGTGTGAAAAGGGAAACAGTGGAAACTATTCCGCGCTTGGAGCGCGCCTGGGCTCTGGAAAGCAGCTCTGTAAAAATGTCAGCCTGACTGAGGCGGGCTGTTTGCTGCGTGTAGCAGCAGCCCCAGCCTGTTCCCTGGTCCGTGTCCTGCGAGCGCTCACCGCCGTCGATATATTGGTGTTGGGCTCTGGTTGCTTGGTGCTCCACGGCCAACAGCAGAAGCAGCCGATGCTATCCCAGCCCTGGCCATAAGTGGAAGTCTTGGCTTGCAGACTTTTCTCTGCAGATCTCTTCCTGCTTCACCCTTGCAGGTGCCTGCAATGCCACTGCTCCCAGCAGAGTTCCTTTTAGGGGTGTTTTTGGAAAGCTGGGGCTCTGCAGTACAGACCTAGAGACCACCCTGCCCTGTGAAGTGTGAGTGTCCCTTTGCCAGAGTGCCAGGTTTCTCTTCCATGTCACTCCAAAATTCCAGAAAGGAAGCACTGGGACCTTAGGTCTAGCAAAGCACAGTGATGCCACTGAGTCAATATAGCTTTTCCTAGTGTTCTGCTGATGGCTTGAGGTCCCAAATTCTAACAGGAGCCAGCCACATCTACTTGGATGTAAATATGTGTATTACAAATTGCTACGTTTATACTTCAGTTCTTCATTAGCCTTTAAGCTCATAAAATAACTCCTGAGGTGTAAGAGACAGGTATAAATGACCTGAAATTGAGTGTCCCTTGTCTGACAGGGGAAGTTAATAACGCTGGTCTCTGAGGGAACTATGGCAAGAAACATAAATAGGAGCAGAACACTGTGTTCCTTCTTTGGTGTCTTGCCCTAATCCTGACACGTGAGCACCTACCAACACAAATAATGTTATCGGGTCGGAATCACCAGCCAATAATAAATCAGCCCTGGCACTGGCGAGGCTCTCGCTGCTGTACAGCAACGTGACCTCCAGTCAGGAAGAGACTTTAAATTCGGGCAGAGATGCTTGCGTTTGCTCAGAAGCAGCTTGCATCAGTACTTGGGGGATGCGCACGCAGGTTGGAAAAACAGAGACACGGGAAGGTGCAAATTTATACGGAATCTGTGTTGATGAGGTTCTCTTCCCGTTACCCAGAGCAGCTGCAAGCCCAGTAAGGGTTTCCAGAGTGCAGTAGAGGTGGGCAGACAGCAGGTGCTAGGTGGCATATGGGTTATAGCTCAGAATTGGACATTATTGGTTGCAAATGGCTCACTGCTGGCATACACTGCAAGGGTAAACCTCTCCGTGCAAATGTGTAACACTTGGAAAACTTAACATAGGTAGGTAATGAAACCTGCTTTCGGAGTTACTGGCATTTCCATCTGCAGAAAAGAATTGTCTTTTCTTCTTAAAAACTGTTTGAGAACTCAGTGGAGAAACCCCAGTACAACATGAGGTTAGAATTTGCCTCCTTTGAAACGAGCTGGATGTGGAAGAGCCAATTTCAGTATTCTTTTATTTATAAACATCTTGGTGGCAGTTTTGTTTCAACTGTGTTCCTACATGCTATCAGCATCCATCAATGCATTTCAGACAGATCCCAGGCCACAAGCTCTAGGGTTTTTCCATTCACTCCCCTGCATTTTCCAAGCCTTTTTAATCCCAGTCACAGACTTCATCAAGAGTCATGACGGGTGGATAAAGCACTAGCAAGAGTATCAAGGGGTACTGTTTCTGTTGGAAAATTAAGAAGAGTTTGGTTCAAAATATTGGTTCTATTGGTTATATTTAAACTCTTTTGAAGTCAATAGTGAGAATCTACCGATCCTACTGCAAGATGAATTATTCCAGTATGAACATTCAGAGCTACTTATGTAGAAGAAGCAGACTCTCAAAACCAGAGACAAAATACTACATTCAATGCACATATTTACTCTTTGTGTACTAAGCACAAAGGGAAGGGCATAGGTCCAGGAGAGAGATAAGGTAACATCTATTTTATGCCATGAAATTGCATCTGACAACACAGCGTATCTGTTTTTGAACAGCGTAAATGAGTCTGAACCCTCTGGGGAAGTGACTAAGAAGGGATGTGTGCTGTTAGATGTACAGCTGATGGCAGAGGACGTCCCCTGTACTTTCTGCACTGTACAGAGGAGGAAGGAAGGGCAGGTTGCACGAAGGCAGTGCCAAGCTGTCAGGATTTCCTCCCTGAGAACTTCTGGTGAATGTACAGAGCATTGTGTGTTACACAGATATTGCATCAGTGTGTAAAAGATACAGGTACATCTGTGACACGAAAACATAGTCATGGGTGCAAAACGGGCCTGCAAAAGAAACGCTTGAGTTATGGTTGCTCGTAAAACTTTGCTTAGTCTTCCATCTAGAATTGAAGTGCTGCTTTGATTTCCAGAGACACTTTAAATGCATGCTGCTGTCCTAGTTTGGGCAGGGCTGTGGCCAGCTCGTACCCCCATCCCTGTGCGGATCATTCACAGGTAGGTGACATACGAAATCCGCATGGAACTGGTATTTTTTGGTGCCCTTGTGCATTCTCTAGTTTCTGTGCGGCTTTGCTGTTGCACAGAACGTCTATAAACATAACCCACAGTCACCTTTTGTACTTTCTCATTTTCTCCCCAAACAAGAATGGTCTGGTCTGGACTTTGCAGTAATCTCTGATGTACAGGCAATCTCTCTCCAGTGATGCAGGAAAGGAGCCGCAACCTCTGTTGGCGGTCGGGGCTGGCTGGCAGGAGGAGGTGAGAGTCCTGCCCCATATTTAAAGGCAAAAGTGAAAAACTTTGCACAGATCAAAGGGGCTCAGCTATTCACTTAACTCAGGCAGAATTCTGTGGTTGCAGGACAGTGTCAGATCCACAGCACCGAAAACAAAACCTGTATTTCCATCAAGTAGGATGGCTGGTGATGGAAATGTCTTTTTACCCTGCAGTGCAGTGGCTTGCAGCACTGCTGTCTGCATGTCCCACACGAACAAGCTCTTTCAGCTGCTGTCAAACTTTTCAATCACTTTGAAATTCATCTGTGAGGCAACTCCTCTGTGGAGCCCAGCACAAAGAGCAAGTTGGTATTGGAGACCTTTCTCATAGCACTTCACTAAACTATCTCAGAGATTTGTGTGACACTGGCAGTTTCTCTGAAAGAATAATCAAAACTCCTCAAAGTGTTTAAGGAAAATATGGCAAGAATTTAAGTCTTGTGTTAGAAAAGTTGTTTGTATCATTCCTCGGAGAATTTATTTATAAACAATGCTGTCATACATTAACTTCTTGTGCACCTAGTCCTACCCGACCCTCTTTCTGGCTCTTGAAATGTTTAGATAGAAAATACAAATATATCTTATAATGCTTACTTATTGTCTGCCTCTTTCATTTACAAAGATGCAACCAGGTTTAGAGTTAAACTACAGCGCTTGTTTAAAAATGTGCTGTTTCAGGGACTCTTACATAAAATGTTTGAGTTCTGGGTTCTGCTTGCACTTTATGTTTTCTTTCTCCAAATTTTTCATTGCCCTGTCATCAACACGGAGGAAGGATGTGTGATCAAAAAGAGATGTTAGCCCAACATATTTAGGTCGGTGACATCTGTGTGCTCAGATCCTAAATCCACACAGATGCAGGTGTGAGGACAATACACTTCAGTAAAGAGCTGCCTTTACCCTGGGATTGACTCAGCATTTGTAATATCTCCCAGTCCAACTCCACAGGTTGTCTCTGGAAGCCAGAATAATGTGCTGCTAAATGTGAGTAATGCTATTTGTATCCGGCTTGTGGTAAGAAAAAAACCAAACGAACACTCCAAAACCCTGAAAACCTTCAGGCCCTAAAAACATTTAGAACTACACACACACCCCCACACACACACACACACCCCCACACACACCCACACCCACACACCAAAAAAAAAAAAAAAAAAAAAAAAAAAAGGAAGAAAGAAAAAAAAAAGAAAACCAAGCAAACTCCCCAAAAAACCTCGTTGTTGGGACCTCACGCTGATTGCACTGAATTAAGTATAAGGTGTTGCTGCGAGGGACGCACAGGCGTTGCGACACTCCCTGGAGAGGTGACAAACGCAGCAGCCCGTTTCGTTTCTGTGCTAATTGTGCAATCACTCCTTTGCCATCATCGAGGCAATCCTCGGCTGCTCTTGCAGCAGTGTGCTGGTCCCCCTGCCCCCCGTGCCCCTGGGAGCCGCTGTCCCTGCTGCTGGTGGCGGGGGCTGGGATGTGGCTGTCCCCAGCCACAGTGACAGAGACCAGGGGCTCTTTCACCCCTGATGCTCACACTCTGGTAGGTGTTAAACCAACAACGATCCAGTGCCTGTTTCTGGGTCCGTGCACAGCCCCATGCATATCCCCTCTGCTGTCTGTCTGTCTGGAGGTTTTTCCATGATGTGCCTTTATTTTGGCAGTTTCATTTGATTCTCGCAGTCTGAAACACAAGGTTCATACATCAAAAGGGGATCCCACCCCCGGCTGAGGGGTTATGGCCATAAATGGTATTTAGATTTATAAACCGAGTAAAACTGTTGCTATTTTAAGAAGATGCTGCCAGAAGTCTGGCTCTGACCCTGTGGAACTAGGTCTAAATAATAATTTTTAAATGTTCCACAGTGGTGACTCTATTACCCTCCAGCAGATTCTCTGTGCTGCAGCAACAGAGGCTCCAGACAAAGGCAATGGCATTGCACCATTTTATGTTAGTCCAAAACACTCAATAAGAATTAAAAAGACCTCTTAAATAATAAGAAAAAGGGGATTTGGGTTGGGAAGGAAAGTGGGGCTTATTAACTTTGTAGTCTTTTGTGCTTTTGGAAGTCACATTTCATCCTTTGCTCTGCAACCACAAATGCTATAGACATGTTTTAAAAAGAAAATTGAATTTGTTTTATTTTAAACAACAGCTCCAATAACTTATGGCTCTCATAAGGCAGAAAAGACAGTAGAAAAGTTAAAAATGCTGCCCAAGCACAACATGCTTTTAATCTACATCTGGTTCTAAGTCTTAAACTTTCACTTTCCCTTTTCCCTGCCCAAACCTTGTCGAATAATCTCTCTACAGCGCATTCCTAAATAGCCAGTTAATTAGCATGTCCTGATTGTTTTCTGCCACTGCTCTGGTAGCAGCAAGGAGCTATTTCCTCACTGTCCCGCTTTTACTGCTGCGCTCAGGAAGCTGTGTCATGAGGATGTGTCAGTGCCACCGCGCTGACATCGCGGCTGTGCGCGATGACATCTCCCGGTGAATCAAAAGGGAAAGGCAAATTTCAATATGTGTGTCCTGGGGTGCAGCAGTGACTGGTACGGAAAGTATTAAGAAGTGGCATAATGAGAGTGTGTGTAGGAGTGCTGGGTGTCAGTGGGGCTTCACTAAAAAACCCTTGTGCCATCTGACACCAGTAAGATTGAGTAAGTCTTAAATCGACAGAGCGAGAACAAAGGCTGCACCTCAGCTTTTTGGGCTGGCTTATGTGAACAGCAAATCGAACAAGCAGGGAGCATCACGTTTCTATTTTTAAACGAAACATTCCTTTTGGTTTTGTGCAGAATGGTGTGTGAGCAGCGAAGGGTGCACCTTTGTACAGCGTGTGTGATGATGGGGACTGCATGTGAGTCCGTGCTCCTGTTGGCTGGAAGCGTGGGAATGTGCACAGGTCCCGCAGTGTAAATAACCCCTTCGTGCTCGGGGGAACGTGCAGGTAAGGTGTAATCACTTGTTCAGCGCCCTGGTGTGGCTCTCAGCACGAGAGGTTATCAGAGCCCACTCGGCGGCTCAGGCTCCGGCGGCAGAGCACACAGCTCCGGTGGGAACGGCGCACACAGGTTCAGCACCGCACTGAGAGGGTTTGACAGCTCTGAGTCACCCCTTAACCTTTCTCTCAACCACCTACGTAGTTGGCGGTGATGGACAGCTTTGCCACCAAGCCCTGCCACGTGCTCTCACACCAACCCAGCGCTGGTACTTGCGACACCGCCGTGCAAGGGGCTGCAGGAGCCTGCTCCCTGTCTGTGCCAGGAATGCCAGAGCTGGCATCCCGCTGGGGGTGAGGACGTGTGGGCGAGAGGGTAGCATTGCAACACCCTAAATATAGATGGGAAGTCCCCAGCTACGCTGCTGTGGGACTGCATTCCAGTCTCTGACAATAGCACATGGTTTTCAGACCGCATTTTTGCAGCACAGTGCTGGGTTTGCCTCTCTTAAAGTGCCTTGTGCTGTGCTCTTCAAGCCCCGGGTGTGCGAGTAACATTGGCATAATACAGAAACACATCCCTGACATAAAGATGGGCAAGCAGCTTGTTTTTGGAGTGTCTGTGTTGTTAAATAAGCTTGTTCTGGGCTCCTGCAGTGATAATGCAGAAAGAGAACTTTTAATCCCATTGATTTTTTTACCATTTGTGAATAGCTGCATTTTTGCCCCTTCCTTAGCTGCAGAATTCAGCAACTGGCACACAATTCAGCTGTGTGTGCTTATGAGAGCGTATGGGAGGGACAGGGAGAATATGAAGCTCCTGATTACAGCCTCAGCAGAAGTGTTGAGAAGTTTTTCAGCTTTGCTTTAACCCATTCCTAGATCCACATGTCAGCTGATCCTCGTAACCCTTAGGGGTGCTCTGCACAGTGGTACGAATCCCTGCTCCTTGTCTTACTCAGCACAGCTGAAGGGAGCAAAGACAAGATGATCCCTCTCTGTTTGTAATCCACTTTTGCAATCCACTGCTTGGATATTTGTTGCAAGCAGGCCATCAGCTCTAGTAATCACGCAACGTAATCTGGTTTTTTTTTTTTTTTAATCTAGCCAGTTATATCTTAAAGCTGTTGATACTTTCGACCTCCGGATGATCCAGAGTGTAATTACAGAGTGTGCGAGGACGTGTTCCCTCATGTTTGTTTCAGATCTGCCTCCCAGCAGATGCAGTCGGGTGCCAGACACTTCCCGCATTGTATGAAGCAGGGATGGTTTGTTTTGTGTATTTTTTTTTAACTTCTCTGCACTGTTAACTTCTCTGCAAAATTATAAATAGGCCCCTCTGCAACCTTTTTTTTCTCAGCTTAAAATATTAAACCCCTTCAAAACTGGCTGTTGGGGAGCCAGGTGTGAAATCCCTCTTGAGGACAGACCCTCTGCCAGCTCCCAGAGCAGTGTGGAGATGAACGTGGGTCTGATTTCACAATCCGGGGCTTTCTGCTTATCGTCCTGTTCCCATGGGCTTTTCTGTGGGAAACAAATCTCTGAAAGGGAAAGTTGTCCACTGTGGTAACGGGATTTCTCTTAAGTGCTGGCTGCTGAAGGCAGCAGGAGCACAGGGAAGCCAACATTTCTTTTGAAAACTGTTCTGATGTCGCCTGGGGATTTCGTACATCTCTCTATTTTCCACCTCCTCCCAGTGACGTATGGCAATAAAATAAGACCCAGTGTTAGGAAATTGCTTTGGAGTTAGCTCGGGTTTGTCCAAGATTTAAAGTGATTCCTGAATGTCTGTGTTCCTGGAACCTTACTCCACATGAAAGTCCATTTAGCTTAATGTATTTCCCTGAACAGGCTAAACTAAGTAAGGAAACAAGTACTGGGTATCAGCACCTGAAAAGTTCTATCCTGGGCCGAGTACTCTGGCTTATTTTATTCCCCATTGACTATTCCAGCAAATTCTCCCATGAAAAAAATGTTTAGTGGAATTGTGGAAAGAATTAAACCCTTTTTTTCCCAGTAAATCAAGGCATCACTATAACCTCATTGAATTGCTTCATATTTTCCCAGACTAAGGGACTGAGAGGATATTTTGGATAGAAAATTCTGTTATACTGATATTTATAAATGCCAGTCTTTATACCAACCATCTCTTTTTTGCAAAATCCTACACTCTGTTTAAAAGGCCTCATTTTAGTTTGAGAAGCAAGAAAGATATAGCAATAACTTCCCTTTTGTAACAAAAGTGTGCCAGCCTTGCTGTTTGGCAGAGCCAAGTCAAAGCCAGGCTGTATTTTCTTATTTTTTTCTATGTGTTCCCAAAATGAGGTTTCTCATCTCCATTTCCCACATGCAGGTGACCAGGCACCTGGGAAGCTGAAAGATCTTCATGTCACTCACCTATTCCCAAAACTGTGATTATTAAACATGGTCACCATTTTTCAGGCACAACTTCTCAGCAAATACCTTTCTGAAGGCAAACCCCCAAATCTGCAGAGCTGGAAAGCTGATACTGGCTGGTAACAGCAGGTAGAGCAGAGAGAAAAGCTTTTTGATAACCTGGGGCTTCTCCAGGATGGGAGGAAAGGTGCTTCTGCTGCCAAGGCTGCCCCATCACCACACCACACTGGCTGTGAAATGCGGCAGGCTCTGGTCCAAGAGTTGAAGTTTAAAGTGATAACTTTGACTGCAGTTTGCACATATGTTTAATTAACTCAAACTTAATGGCCCAGAACCTAGTACAACAGTTGTGCTTAATGTTGCAGAAAAAAACCCTCCCTTTTATGTCCGGGGTAATACTTCCTTCCTAAAAGAGTGTTGGTTAGTCTTGAATATCAAAGGATTGTAAGCATAAGTGTAATGTATACATTTATATTGGTTTTGTTCCTTGTGCCCTTTGGTGAGCCTTTCCTAACATCCAGTGTTGCATTTCTTCAATTTTTTTGTCTTTACGGCTTTAATTTTAAAAATGAATAAATAAATAAATAAAAAAAAAAACTCCCTCTTCAAAGCGTTGAGCTGCATTCTTACAAAATCTCTGTAGAGGTGCTCAGATGGAGCAATGAGAAAAGATTAAGTTAATGCTTCTCTGGCTGATTACTTGATTTGCATTTCAGGCTTTTCTGAAAGGCTAAACTTGAGGGGAATATCTATTTATTCAAAAGAGTTGCTATCTCAGGTATGTCTTATTTTAATATTAATGAGTACTTGCATTTTAAACACAGTCTTTAAAGATTGTAACTCCTGTCCAAGCACTAGCTGAGATGTGGACATATCAGTCCTTGAAGTGGATGTGATGATTTCCCTTGGCACCAAACCTAGCTATTAATCAATAACTTGGATATATTACATAACACCAGTCAGAAAGAAAAATGCTTTAAACCACCTCCAGGGTGCTCAGGTGTCTTGTAATGTAACTCACTGTGCTTTATTTTGGGTCTAAATTGAGAGCGGTACCTGTCAGCCTTTTGTATCAGAGACTTTGCACAAGGGCATGCAGCTACAAGGGAAAATGGCTTTAAACTGAAAGAGAATAGGTTTAGATCAGATATTACTGTGAGGGTGGGGAGGCCCTGGCACAGGGTGCCCAGAGAAGCTGTGGCTGCCCCTGGATCCCTGGAAGTGTCCAAGGCTAGGATGGACGGGGCTTGGAGCAGCCTGGGATGGTGGAAAGTGTCCTTGCCCGTGGCAGGGGCTGGGAATGAGAGGATCCTTAAGGTCCCAACCCAAACCATTCTATGATTCTATGACTAATGAGGGAAATTTTTGAAGCTGAGACTTTCCAGCAGAGCTGTAGGTCTTGGAGCGCTTGATCCTGGAAGGAAGCAGGAGGGCATTACTGCAGGTGTGATGTGACTGAAATGATGTTGGCTGAGCTTCCAACACCAGTTTCAGACAAAACCTGGCTTCTTGTGAAAGGTTAATGGGAAATGTAAATGCTGCCTGCGTGAGGAATCTATTTTGGAAAACACCAGATGCTCCCCCCGGGAGGAAGGCGGCGGCTGCCGAGGTTAATGGAAGGAAAGTTGTGCTGCAGCTCAAGATGTGCCCGTCAGCAACTGCCGTCATTTGGTGATATGGAAAAGCTACATTTCAAAGACATTTCAAACCAGAAACCTGGCTCCAAGGTCATCTCACAGTTATTTTCTGTCCGTCACATCCAGCTCTTAGTGACCAAGGACAGATTGGGTTCTTTCTTCATAAAAGCATGACGGAGGGAAAAAGGTATCTGATATTACTGACTTCATTTACTCCTGCCAAGGAGAAAATGTGGGTGAAAAGGATTCCCTGAGTTTTGCAATACTGCAGCTATGGCAGTAAATAGAAACAGTAGTTGGGGAAGATTGCAAGGGTAGAAATCATTATCATCAGTCTTCAGGCTCTGGGAATGGGAAATAATCTGCTACGTCAACTTATCCGAGTCTTTTGGCATTCCTGAAACTGCATCAGGGATCAATCACAGCACTTCCTTGCTTCATCCCTATTCTCAAGTAATGCGTCCCTGCCTCTTTGGGAAAGACTGAAGTAGGAATATGGGTTAGTTAGGAACACACACGTGCTGTAAATAAAATTTCCTTGAAACTTGAGCAAATTTAGGTGCAAGTTGAAGCTGTTCAAGCAAGAGCAGTTAAAGTCTTTGCTTTAATCAGAATTGTTTGGCCCCAGTCAAAATACAGTAACTGCAGTCAATAATAACATCAGCTTCAGCAGCTGCTGCTGAGCTGTGCCTGCTGCCAGTAAACCACTTTCTGTGTTACAGACAGTGCCTGAGAGGGGCAGAATATTTATAAACTCCACAGGAAGAAAGATGCAGCAACACAGTAAGTTAGAACTAACCCTCATCTCAAATATACTGGATCCTTGAGCAAATCAGTATGATTCTAACTAGTCTGGGAAAGTATCACTGCTTGGTGAAAGCAGGAAAAAAGCTGGCTACTTTAATCACTTATAACAGTGTCCTGGCAGCAGATTTGTAGTCTGATATTTTCCTTATAAAAATCAATACACTGTAGGCAGTGTTCCCTATTCCATAACAGCATGAGTTTTACTTGTTCTGGAAACTGTGCTCGTCATCAGAAAGCCACTAAATAAAGGAAGAAGTACTGCTGGAAGATTTGAATTTGCATCAGTTCTTTTCCAGCTCCGTTTGGAAGGCAGGTAGGCTGCTTTTGGAAAAAGCTGGTGATGTTCTGAGCAGCTTTGTCCATTGACACTTCTGCCCATTTGCATTGCATCAGTGACTCAGATCGGGTCATGTTACAAATGTACTAAAATTATTTCCAGGCCATAATTGAACCTTGCACCTCCCAACCAGACTGTTAAGCGTCAGTAGGTGCTCAGGTGATCTGTAACATGAAATTATTTATTGGATGTTAAACCAGCCAACCAGCCCTTCTCTTCCCTAATGAATGACCCGAGCTGCCCCTTCCCTGTTTGGACAGCACCACATTCACAGCTTTGCTGGTGATATCCTCCATTTCAGCTGCTCCCACAGTCTGTAAATATCTCCTGTGTGCTGCCCTGTGACCACTCTGGCTGCGTTATCAAGGAAGGAGGGGCAGAAAATCAACAGTGCTCTTTCCAGATAAATAGCATTCCTTGTGAAGATGCACCAAAGGAAGGTGGAGGTGGAGTCTAAAGGGAAAAGTACGACAAAGCAGTGACGAGGGACTTGAACCTCAACGTCACTCAACCACACCTTCCTGTATCTGAGGCCATGTCTCACCAGTGTGTCCCTGTCACCCTTGTTTAGTGTCTGGGTGGCTGCAGGCTAAGTTGGATCAGTGGTCTGACTCCATGGAAAACAAATTCACCAAAAAAAGAACAGTTTCCTGCCCGACCAGCTTGCTCATCCAGCTCCACAGCAGCTGCACAGCTGCTAAATCAGATGCAAGGACAGCAAGGGACGTGCAGGGGCGGGGGAGTGTGACAGTGTGACCGTCCCGCTTCCCGGGAAAGCAGCTGCTCCTGGAACGTCAGAGCACAGCGTAACACGAGGGCCATACCCTTCGTCTGGCTGAGCAGAATTCCCTGAATCCATGCTTTCCCAATGGAAAGCTCACTGAGGATTGCTGGTGCTGTCCCAGCACAGGCATATCCTGTTCCCTGTCGGTGCCCCGGTGTGGTGGGACTGGGGAGGATGTGACCAAGCAGCTGTCACCCAGCCGGTGATGTCACTCCAGGTCCTTTGATTCGCATGTTAACAGCGTGTTGAGATTTAAAAAAAATTGCTCCAATGTGGCTGGTTTTGGTAAACTGCTATTAAAATAACCCTGTGTATTCATTTGTGGTTTTGTCAGTTCTGCAAGTGGCTTGTTCCAGGAAAAAGTAATTTGGGCCACACTAAGTCCCACAGGCACAAGCTATGCTTTGTTGTCAGCCAAGCAGCAAAGCAGCTGCATTATTTCTACCCTTGGGGAGTGCAAGCTCCCCTTGATTTAAAGGGGGGAATATTTCCTATCTGCTGGTAATCTGCTATCAGCTACACCCATGCATCCTTAGTGACAATTCTTCCACGCTCCTCTATTGTCCGTGGCACTGAGACCTCATGCAAACTCTGCAGCTGATACGTTCTTTGCTTGTAAATACTACTGTGTTCCCCTCATATTTATTTGTTTGTTTCTGGTGGCATTGATTCCTGTTCCTCTGGTTGTCACCAGCAGCACCTGCCCGAGCCCAGCCCTTCCCCCGGGCAGCTGCAGGGCACTGCTCCACCATCCTGAGCTTACTCACAGGAGCTGCTGCTGTCTTTGGACATTATTTCCTAACTTGTCTTGTTAATGACTGCCATCATCGTTAGTCACTTACTATTTCCTAGTGGAAAATATGTTCCACAGGGCCTGCTCTCCGCCTCCGTGCTAATTCTACCTGTTCATGTGGGAACAGGGGATGACTCCCGTCCTGAGCCTGACCCTGAAACCTTCACTCAGTGGTGATTCAAGGCGCTGAAGCAAATGTTTGGCAGGTTGCTCCCCTCACTAGTGGCCAGCCATCCTCTGCAACGTCCTGTTTTGCCCATGCTGCCAGCCACGTGGCTGGCTCGGAGGGAATGCTCTGTCTTCCCTCGGGAAGCCACTTCCCGCGCCAAGGGTGCTCCTCTTAAATCCCGGTACTCCTGTAATTAGGCTCGGCTGCTGGGCTGGACTCACCCTCCTGCTCTAAAAGAGTGCCAGTGACTGCTGCAGGGGTGCTTCAGAGAGACTCACCATCCTCTGGGGTTTCTAGGTGCTATTTTTGGGAGCTGGCTATTACAACCTGATTATGGGTATAATCCCTGCTTTGCTGTTTCAGTTATACTGCATTAACTAAGATCTTCTGGATGCTGTAGATTGGTATAATTGCCCTTCACAAAGCTGAGGATCTGTATTTAGTATTTCCTAATGTATCATTCTACCTCTTATGCGTGTCCCTTAACTAACAATCAGCGCTTTGGTTTCCCTATCTCTATCACAGAGTGAGGCCGTGGGGATGAACCAGGGATGTCCAGCCCCTTGTTCAGAGAAGGCTGGAGAAGGTCTCTGGTTATCCCTGGATGCAGCACTGGTGGTCAGCTGGGCAATGTTGAACTGGTTTTCCCTCTGCAAACTCTTAACTCTCCGTTGGGAAGGAATTCTGGGGTTATTTAGCACCAGATCCAACACCGTGCTCAAACCCTTGATGAACACCATAAAAAACTGACTTTGCTCAAGTAGGCTTTACATAATAATTAGTCTGGGTTAAATACAGCAGGCATGCTGCAGGACAGGTGCATTAGCCAGGATGTGGGCTGCAAATCATGTAGTTGCTGCTTGCTGCTCCTTTCGATACTAGACATTGTCATTAGTTTGTTGCCCTGATAAATGTTTGGTTTTCTCACAGGAATGAAATTACCGAAGAGATTAACTGTGATGTCCAATAGAGCTGATAAAGAAACATATTTCTTCCTATCCCAGCCATGAAAAGCGAAGGCATGTGAAAGCCCCTTTCAGGAGGTTCTCCCAAAAGTAGCAACCTTGAGAAAAAAAGTACAAAGAGGTTTGTTGAAGTTCTTGCGTGTGAGGTGTAGGTACCTTCTCCAAAAGTTACAGGGCAGGAGCACACCAAGAGACCTTTTGGTGTGCAAAGGTTGATTGTTCCAGAGCACAGTGGGGTTTATACCATTGTGATTTTTTTGTTTTCGTAGGGAAACATACAAAAGGAGAAATTGTTTACAAGTGTGTTTGTGTTTCAGAATGGCACACTTCAGGAAAATTGTGGGCTTTCGTATTTCCTCAAACAGCTACAAGACAGCTACTCAACCCCTTCTCACAGCCAGCTCCACACAGCACTTTGTTTTTCCCTCTAAAAAAAAAAGAAGCCAGGAGCCTTTATCGGGAATATTCTGTATATTTGCAATAGTGACCTATGCATTCACACAGGCATTAGCCTGTTGGAACACGTGTGATCTCCTCAGCACCACAGAGCTGCAGCCAGTGGGATCGTGTCGCTGTGCCACTCCACCCTGACCTCCCTGAGCTCTGTGACTCTGCTCCCGAAGTCATGGCTGATCTCTCCCTCAGCTCTCAACTGTGACCCATTTACGCTGCACATTTATCTGGCATTTTCGTCTTGAAGGGCTGCTGCTGCCGAGCGAGCTGAGCTCTCCTTTTGAAAACAGAGGGACCCTGCTCCCAAAACCAGCAGCCCGCGCAGGGGACAAGGGGCAAAAATGACATCTCAGTGTGCCAATGGCACCCAAGGCGCTGAAGAGTGCTGTCCTGCCTGGCACTCCCTCCTCCCCGTGCTCCAACGCCTGGACCCAGCCCACAGCAGGTATCAGGGACAGCAAACAGCGGGAACCAAGGGCAGGAGACAGCTCAGCTCTGCAAACAGCAGTGCTCAGGCTGGGCAGGTGCCAGGCAGGGCAGCCACATGCGGCACAGAATCTCCCTGAGGCAGTACAGGGCCTGCTGAGAGCGGGGAACCCTCCAAGGTGTGCACATGCCACAGCTGTGATGGCCCCAGGACACTGAGGATGACTCTCCCCCAGTGTCCCTTCCCCTCCTGGGCTCAGCCCCATCAGCTCCGGCTGGTCCCAGTGAACCCGGTAATCCCACGGGGCTTAAAAAGCAATAGTCAAACCAAGTGGGTGCCAGCACAGCCCCTCTGCCACGCTCCTGGTATTTCCATTTCCCTTGGACACCCCAAAGGCAAAGGAACACACCAGCTCATTAAACAGCCCGCTCTGCTCCCGAATGTCTTTTCCATATTGGACGGCCGACTTCCCGAGCCCTATAAATATCATATTAGTCCCATGTCCCCTGGAAGCCCAAAGGCAGGCTCCCATCCAAAAAGCCACTGAGCTGCTCTCTAGTCTAAATATGTAATGCAGAAACGCAACTTATTCCATGAGATCCCAAGTGGGAAAACTGGCTGGGGAACATAAGTACTAATTTATGTCAATTAGATTATCTTGAATGGAATATTTAATATTTTTAATGGAACATTTTTTAATTGCTGCTCATGGGTACTTTGTAGCTGTTGGAAACTCTGATCTAAATGATTATTTTAATGAAAGATTGCCAAAGGACTCACATTCGAAACTCCTACGTAGGATAACAGCGGGACTGTTTTCCCTGGGCTGGCCAGTCCTCATTTCCCAGTCAGGGCACTCAGGGTAATGCCAATTAGCAGCTACAGAACTGAATGAGGCCAATTGCTGAGGGTGTTCACCACAAATCCGACTGTGGAGCCTCCTCAGAAACAGTCTGAGCTGATGGGCTCATATAGACGGCACAAGAACCTTCAGAAAAGGACATCTCCATATTTGTGTGAGGGCACTGATGGGTTTAACTGCCCTGACCAGTCCCTCCTGTACCCCCCACATGCTGCCCATTGGTGGGGGCTCCATTTAAGCTCAGCCTTGAGGTCCCTCTCTTTCCCTCTGAATGTTGCTGTAGGTGCAGCCTCCCATACGGCTCTTGCTCCCCACACTGCAGGTAGGTCTGTCACCAGCCCTGTCTCTGGCCTGTCTCTGGGGTGCACCTTGGATTGATGTAGAAGCCTTACTGCTCCCTGCACACCTGAAGGAAGTTGAATTTGGGATGCTGTCCCAGCTTATGACCAGTTTTTCCCTCTTGAATTACAGTAAATTAAATCTGGGGGAAAAAACTCCATGAAGATCCTAACACTACTTCTAAAGGTCACGTTTCTTCTCAGTTCGAGTTGCCAAATTACAAAGTCTCATCCAAGAAACCCTTCCACACACATACATGCATGCCTGTACAGCCCTTTAAACCATCCTTAGTGTCCCCTTTTCCAAAGGGAGAGTTGCAATCTTAAGTGGAGAAGCAGACTGATTGTATTTATAGTCTGGTCTTATCTTTCAGCCACAATACACAAATCCGTGGAGCAGGATCCCCGCACTGCCATTTGTTTACTGCATGGCATTGCTTTCCCATTCTCCTGGAGTGGTGAATCATCCTCACCGCTGAGCTCAACCTGCTCTCAGAGGCCCTCTCCAGTCTTTGGGTCACAGAGCACTCGGTGAGGGTCAGCAGCCTTGGTGTTGTGCTTTAGAAGGTTAATTTACATGTTGCGTTTTGGCAGCATGGAGGACTCTCCTTCAGCTTGCCCTGTGCTGTGGTGTCAGGGCAAGCCCTTCAAAACCCAAATTGTTGCTGGATGTGGTCAGTTGAAACTCCTGACCTAGTCTCCCAAAATCATGTGGTTGGCTTAGAAAATTAGATTTACTTTTTTTTAAATGATTGTGTAGGCTTTGCATTAAGTTCTGGCTTGGGGAATTACTAGAGAGACTCCAGTTGCAATTTTTAATTTATCTTCATTGTCACAAAGGTGTTTTTGTGTTTCACAAGTAGGGAAACTGCTTGCCTCTAGCATGTAAGAAAAACACCAAATATTGTGGCACTGTGGTTTAAAAACAGTGATATGTGGATAGTTAGAAGTTGCTGTTATTCCAGATTTGCTGGGGTGTTCCAGCAATGCCAGCTCCTCAGACCCGTGGCAGTATCAGGTGTGTTAGGAGGGCATGGGCTGGCAGTGACCTGCTTGGGGTCAGTCTGGGCTCGCTGTGTGGCTGGAGGCTGCACCCAGGTGCTGGGGTGCCCTCCTACAGATGCCTGCTTCTCACTCCTCAGCTTTTTGCAGCATGTCTGTGCCCTATCAGCGCTAAGCTTGTTTACGGATTTGTCCAGGTTCTGTGCTCCTTTGCAGCTATTCACTGAGATCCCTTCTTACTTTTCTGCCTGGGCATCTCCAGCCCATATCCCAAAGGGGAACGTGGGCAGGAGCACTTCTCTTACCTCGTGGAAGCTAAAAAAGGCACAGTGCTCTGGGCAGCTGCTGAGCAGCACCCACACCTTGTCCTGGGTCCCCAGCTGTGTCACCCTCCCCCTGCTGCTCCCGTGTCAGTCCTGTCCCTGGCAGCACATCCCTGGTGTGTTTGGCTGGGGGCAGCCCGGTGGGACTGGGACGGGCTCTGGGGGCAGGAGCAGTTTATTGTTTGTTGCCAGTGGATACTGATACCAGAGTACCGATTTTAACTGCAGCTGTAAGGCTGCCCAGAGTACAGAACCAGCATCTCTTAAAGCAGTCGTTGGGGTTTTATCTCCACAGGAAATGTTCATAGCAATACCTCAGGCTGCAGCACTCGCAGTATGCCTGGAGTACTCTGTTTTCTGGTCAAGCTTACTCCTAGGAGCTGGGAAACCAGGGGTCTGATTAAAAATGGAAAAGCAGCAACTGGAAGGAATGTCATCTGCTGGATTTTACTAAAAAGATTGGTTTTTTTCCTGTTGATACACCAGGCTGTTTTGCTGCACACTTGGCCTTGGAGCCAGGGCTCGCTGGTGCTGCAGTGGCAGGGACTCAGCATGGCTTGGCTGCTTTGCCACCCTGGTGGCTCACTCTGTGGCAGCTGCAGAGCTGCCTGCATGGCCTTCCTAATGCTCAGGGTCCATGATTCAAATTTTAAAAATACTCCAGGGCAGCCTTAGGCAGGGATGCCAGGCCTAACAGCCCCACTTAATTTCCCCTACATACTGTGCTATAAGTAGTTCAGGCACCTGCTGAAACTAGAAATGTTTCTCTCCTTAAAACCAGACACCAGCAGCGGTTAATTACCACATCCCAAACTGGCACAGTTGAATCTTCATGGAATTATTCCTGCCCCAGGTCTGAGTCTTTAATAGGTATACTTCTGGCTATTTTTATTATTTTGTTATATTACAAAAGCAATTATTAGCCCAAATCTCATTTTCCTCATTAGTAAAAAAACCCTGTTGCAGGAAATTATTGGGATGAGTTTTTGTTGTGCTTTCTTTATGTGGATTTAACTGATCAGCAAATGCAGCTGCATGAGAGCCAGCTCTCACAGCCCCAGAAACAGGGCTGTGGCAAGGTGGGGGCTGTACCGAATTGATTCCTGTGTATGGAGCCAGTATAATAGATATCTGTGTGTATGCATGTATACAGTCTACTATACATAGAATCCTCATGTAATCATAGATTGGTTTGGGTTGGAAGAAGCCTTAAAGAAGATGTTGGTTCAGCCCCCCTACCACGGGCAGAGAACCTTCCACCAGACCAGGTCACTCAAAGCCCTGTCCGGCCAGTATAATAGATATCCAATCATAGATTGGTTCAACTTCTCTGGGCTACCTGGTCCAGGGCCTCACCACCCTCACAGCAAAGGACTTCCTCCTAATATCTAATCTAATCTAAATTAACCTCTGTTTGAATCCACTCCCTTTTTTTTCTGTCACTCCATGCTCTTGTGAAAAGTCCCTCTCCATCTTTCCTGTAGGCTCCCCTCTTGCAATGTGTATATACAGACCTGAAGGAGTTGCTTTTGAATGTGTAATTGAAGTAGAAAATCCCCTAGTCAGAATTTTCTTGATACTTGGAAAAGTGGAGTGCTGTGGATACAGGTGAACTAAGCAATGAAAACTGTGAATTGAGCATTGGAGTCAAAACAGCTGGAGCCAGTCCCTAAACAGACCTGAAGTGCAGATGACACTAGGGACTGGTTTGGGGAAAAAATAATACATGGAATAACAATGAACAATAACTTTTCCCCCAGCAACTGTCACCTAGCTGGGAGTCAAGTGCCTTTATTGTACTATTGCCTCCCTTGACTCTGCACAGCTTTTGTGATATTAAAGTCCTCCTAAACCCTTTCTGAAGCAGAGGTCTTGGGCAGGAACAAGTGCAGTACTATGGGTGCCTGCAGTCCCAATGGCATCCTGTGCCCTGCAGCAGCACTGCTGCTCTGTTTGATCTGTCAGCATGTGCAGCTGTGTGTGTGCCTTGCATGTCTTAGAGACTGGCTTCACAGACATGTTGGGACAGAGGATGTGGTTGAACATGTCTCCCTGCTAAGCTTTCAAGCTCCGAAGACTTTTATTCTGTTGATAAAACCCAAACAAAAATTCACTTCATAGATTAAGAACTAACTGCTTTAAAATTAGTCCTATTAAGACCTCACCCAGGACCCACAGTCCCCATACTCTGGAGTCCAGTGCCAGACAGTGTCTATCTGTGTGTGCAACACAAATTAGGCAACAAAAGAAGCTTTGTATCAAAATAGTTTATTAAAAACAATAAAACTTCACTGAAGCTTGCTGTCTTCAAGACAGAATTATGACATTGCAGCATTGAACACAATCATAATCCACATATAAATATAATACTATACAGCTCCTGTTCGCCTTGGCCAAGTTCTGCCCTCAGTCTGGCCCCACGCAGCCCTGCTGACACAACCCAGCCCTGCATACTTTAGCTGCAGAACCTGTTCCTCTGGGAACTGAGTTATTACATCCCTTCCTCCCCTCACAGTGCTGTTACTGTGAGGAGGTTGCACAGAAACCCAGCACAGCTCTTGGCAGCTCGAGGCAGTAACAGAACCGGTGTGAGCACACCGAGCCACCGACAGCAGCAGCGCTGGGGATGTTTAGGAAAAATAAACAGGCAACCAATTACTCAAGTTCCCAGCAGTGCCCCAGTGCAGAGAGCAGCTTCTGTTCACAAGAAGGAAGCTCTGTCCAGACCTGCCGCATCGCTCCTGGGCCGTGACAGAAGGGCTCCTGCACAGCACAGGGTGCTCTAACACACGGCCACCTCTCGCTGCAGCACTGGCAGAGAAGGGCAGTGCCAGCACCCGGGTGGCACACTTCTGCCATCTCCCCTGAACACCCTCAAACAGCGCCACTCCGGGCCAGCAGCTCTGCATCAAAGTCAGGATTTGTCCTTGCACCGTGGCAAACAGACTGAGCGCTCAGTGCCTCAGCCTTTCGGGTCAGGATGCTGCTCATGAGCTGTGGCTCGGCTTCCTCACCAGCCCAGAGGCTGCTTCTCTCTCCTCTCCATCGCTCATGTGCCCTGGGCTGCTCTGCTGACGGGTGTCTTCTTGCACAGTTCCTGGTAGAACTCAGATTCCAAAAAGCGTGGGTAGGAGTTATTCTCCATTAAGCTGTAAACTCTCTTCTGCGCCGCGCTGAAGCAGGTATGGGTGGCTTCCTGAATGTTCTGAGCAATCATGTTCTTGGTCTGGAAGTCAATGTTTATCTGAAATACACAAAGAGGGACATTACTACTGAGAACGGAATTCAGCTAAGTGTAATACACAGTACAACTTCTGAAGAGGTGAAAAAGGCAAGATCCTATTACTACAGGGTCAAGTCAATGGAGAAATTTTAAAAGAAAATTCTTCTTTTGCACAAAACCAAAACTAGTTCAGATGTGTCTTTTCTCAGTTAAAATGGAAATTCTCTGCAACACTGCTTGTGCCATTTTCCACCTGGGTGAAAAGGCAGTTGCATTCAGACCCAGACATTAACAGTCAGGTATGGAACAATGCAGTTTGACATCTGTATCTTGAGTTCAAAGAAATAACGGCTGTAAGAACTCCTAGGACAGAGCATTTATGTTTAACCAGGTTTTCTTTACCTCTTTGGGAGCCTCCTTTTCAATGAAGTCATTGTAGATTTTCTTTGCTTTCGATGTCAGCTTCTGGGGTGACTTCGTTTTCTTGAAGTCCTCACAGGCCAACCAGAACTCGATGTTCTCTTCACAAAACTCAGACTTCAAAAAAGCTCGGAAAGCAGCAAGACCATCTAAGGAAAGAAAAAAAATATTCACCATCAATTAACTGCTTCAGAAATTTTGATTTTACCTATTGGTCACATCAGTTTCTACCAAAATGTTTTGCTCTAGGTCTGTTATTTTCAGTGATATCATGGCAATAAAAAAATTCCATAATTTATGTTTGCAAACAAGTTAATGCTTTAACATTAAAGCTTGGCAGGTTTCACTTTGAGTTTGCCATTTCTTAGGCAAACACAAAAAATGAAACCATTTCCAGTTGATATGTTTCCTCCTATGATGCCTGAGAATACATTTATAAAAAAACACTTCTCTCTGATAAGATCTCCTCTGTTAACCTTTACACTGCAGTAAATGTGACTGCTACAGTACTCTGGAATATTCCTTCAATGGAAAGGATGACTCAAGCTCAAAGAGCAAATAGTAGTACTATTTCTTAGTCTTTTTGCTTTGTTGTTGAATGCTGTGTCTTGTAGAGCTACAGTTAACCCTGAGATCACTGAACCTGGGCTGCAGCATCCTTCCCACATTACTGGAAAGCGTTTGCCTTGGTTATGCAGCGAGCTCAGGGAAAAAATGCCCTTTTCCCATCTGGCAAGGCCAAGCTGATAGGTATGATTTTAGCTACAGGAGTTTCAAGAAAAAAAAAAAAAACCCTACTACAATGAGGTATTCTTTGTTTTACTATTAGTTTACAATTTTTTAAAAAAACACTTCTATGTATTTTGGCTTTAAACTGTTAAAAGCATTTAACCCGCAAGACCAGAATCAAAGCTCTTTGCGTGAGAGGTACAATGCTGACATGGAAGGAAGCAAACTCTCACAGACGTATAAACTTCCCCATCCCTTTGCTCCCAAATGTTACTTTTTGAAGACAAACTTACATTTGTTAGCAAGAAGTTCATCAAAGGCTTCTGACCACAGCTGGGCTTCTTCAGGGGAAGGTCTGCAGAAAGAGAGGGAGAACATCAGACCACACTGCTCAGCTCTACTGCTTTTGTAGAACACTTGAGTTATTTAAACAAAGTCTCTTTCTCATAACTTACCTGAAGTAGTTGCGGTGTTTCCCCGCCTTCTTAGATTTCCTTTTATTAGAATTGGAAGAGTTCTGCAGGAAGTAGCTCAGCCTCGTTTTCCAATCTTTAATGCTGGAAGAAAGAAGAGGGAGACGCTCGTTAACAATGACAGCTCGCAGAGCTTTAGACAGCAGCGCTTTCCCTCGGGCGGCTCCTGCAGCAGGAGTCACCCGCAGCCCCCGAAGGCAAGGAAATCTCTTGCCCTCCCTGCGGGCGGGGGGACTCACATCGTTCTCTTCATCCTGCCCTTGTCGGCCTCCTCCGCCTCGCTGCGGCGGCGGCTGCCCCGCTCCATGCGCCCGCCGTGCCGCACCGCCAGGAACAGCGCGCTCTGCATCCCGACCCGCCCGTGCCGCGCCGTGCCGCTCCGTGCTGTGCCGTGCCGTGCCGCTCCGAGCCGTGCCGCTCCGAGCCGCGCCGTGCCGCGCCGCTCCGTGCTGTGCCGTGCCGCTCCGAGCCGCTCCGAGCCGCTCTTATGGCCCTGCGGCGGGCGGGGGCCC